>VZTN01018876.1:0-29757 GCA_013400515.1 Erpornis zantholeuca | reverse complement strand
CAGCGCGGAGGGTCCGGGCACGGAGCCGGGGGGCGGCCGGGGGGCGGCGGGGCAGTCCCGGGCTGCTTTAGGCTGTCCTGCCTCCGTGGCCAGCGCCTGTTTCTGCTTTCCTAATGATTTTGGAGAAGGTTTTGCTGCAATACCTTAATAATTACCAAACTCCCCAGTTTTTTGGGGTTGTTTTTTCTCTGGGGAGGCGATGCGCTCGTGTTGCGCGGCAGGAGAGCTGCTGGAATCTCTGACGCTCGGTGTCTGTGCTGGGTGTTATTGATTTGTGCTGCACGATCAGAGAGCATCGGTGAGCCTGGCAACGTAATCCAAGGAGATTCTGTTTTCTCTAGCCGGCCACAGCAAATGTACGGAGATTTTTCATCCCTCACTTCCACCATTAGCGATACTTTGCTTCTTTTGGGGTACAAAGGGACTAAGCTATGCTACGTTGGATTATGTACAGGTATTCAGTGCTACCTGGGAATACTTTTGCTTGAGACGTGGCTTTGGAAAATTTCGCCAGAGAGGTGACAGGTGGCATTTCTGTTTCGTTGCCAAGGGTTCTTTTGGTGTGACTGAGTTAATATGTGCTGTGTAGATCTGCCAAAACCTATCGCATAAGCAATAAATAATAAATATTATGGTTTTAGATACAGGTCTGAGGAGAGGAGAGGGGTGGAAAAGCTGTACTTTATATAAATATGTATTTTTTGGCAATTTATGAATGTGAAATATTACCTTGTTGGAGCTGTGCTTGCCATCCTCTGACTATTGCTTCCCACGTGCCTCTGCTTATCTTCTGATATGAAGTATCAGAGTGCACAACTTCTGCTGTGTTAACACTTCCTTCTTGCTTAGAAGTAAGAAATTTCCCTCGTCTTTCAAAAAAACCCCAAACCAAATAAACCCCTCTCTCAATGGATCATTAAAAAAATTAGGAAATTCTGGTTCACCAGTTTCTGGCCCTCACTTAGGCTGAGCATCTGCTGTCAGTGGAGTCTGGCTTGCAGAGGAACTGATGTGACATTAAAATAAGATGCACAAGATAGGACACCGAGATTAGCAGAAGGCAATTTCTTTAGAAATACTGCCCAGTGTACGTGAAATTACCATTAAATATCTTCAGTAAAAAACCACCTGCCAGCAATCAAGAAGTTGAAGTTTTGCCATATGCAGCACACGGCTTTGAAACCAATTTGTTTCTAAACCCCTCCTGTTTATTATTAATTTTTATCAAAATAGGGATGAAATGAATCTTGAATATGAGGCCGAAATAAAGAGACTGTACTTCAGCAATACACAGTTGGATTATATGTAGCTCACTCGGTGTAATTATTGTGGCCATTTAGTATGAGTTACTTCAGTAATTAAACCTCACGAATGAAAATACAACTGTCCACTTCTTTACCCCAACAGATAAGCCTTCATTTGAGGGACATTACATTATTCACAGCTTGGGTGTGTACCTCGAGTGGCTTGGACTGGAGCCACCTTGTTTACCAATAAAAATATACTTTATCACTTCTATTTAGGAGGAAAATAAAAGGAACAAAAAGGTATCTGTTCTTTACATAAAACGATGTTGGGGACAGTTGCTTCTGTGATAAGAAAGGATCTGCTCCTTTCCCCCTTGGGAGAGGACAGGGACTACTTTAAACACTGCTAATTAGTTCAGTTTATCTTGCACGCATTACAATGCTGTAGTTAGTTAATTATAGCTTTTCCCATTAGCAGTATGTTAAGAGTAATGAATTAACATATCGCACAGATCAAAAGAACATCTACAAAGTTTATCTTAGAGGAAAGAAAGTGTTATTGTGTGTCAGGAAGTCCCCGTGGCTTTCCCAAGGCACAGATTTTGTTGGAATTCCTGAGCTGGTGCTTCAGAGCCTGATGAATGACTTGAATTGATCACAAACAAGTGACACTGGAGCTCTGGGTTGCTTAGCAACCCACCAAGATGCCACAATTTCTTTTGGTGTATTTGTCCAGTAAAGTAGGATTTCAGTTCTGTTACAGATCACGGGTTCTCTGCTAGCACAAAGCCCACCCTATAACAACCCCAAATCATGGAGAATGAAAATTGATGTCCCCAGCACAGAGTGTGGGAGCAGCATAGGTATGAAAACCGAGTGGGAATCTTGTAATATTCTGGTGGTGATGTGCACAGTGTTTTATTACAAGTTTCAATTGTCCTTTCTTGGGTAAACTCATAAAAACTTTGGTGGGTAAACACCACCAAATCGTTAGTGGGACAAGTTCTAACGACGACATTCGTGTGCCAGGTGCTGTATGAAGAGTTCCCCTCATGCTTTTGTGAGCTGTGAGATCCTGCAAGGTCTGTGGGGATCCCCTAGGCTCCACTGTGGAGTGGAAGCTGGAATGTGTGGATTGATTGGGGTCTGAGTTATCCTATAGCCCACAAGGCTGGGGAGATCTATTTTGTGTAAGTGATAACAGGTTTAGTACTGGAAGAGCAGAAGGAAGATAAATGTTACTATGATTATATACCTGAAATACCAACGTTGGCTTCAATGAATTATGGTTTTGTTGGTGAACTCTTCCTGTTTCTCCACCTGTGCTGCACCTTAGTTCTGGAGGGCACCTCGGGAAGGAATTGTCCCATCCCCACTCCCTGCAGTTCTGCTGGAGCTGTGGGGACAGGGCACCAACAGGATGAGTTTGGGCTGGACCTGGCTCAGGATGTTTGTTCCAGGAGCTCCCTCTGTGCACTGCTGATGGGCTTTTCATCCGTGGCCTCCTGGCTGGAGCTGGAGCACAGCTTTGCAGTGTGCCCAGGTGGACCTGGGGCTCCCAGCACTGTTTTGTTCTCCTTCTCTCCACCCTTCTGAGCCCTGCTCTCTGCTCATATCCACATATCCTCTTCCTGCTAAAACTGTGCCTAGGAAAAGCCTGCTTAGGGCTGGGAGAGCTGCAGGATGTCATGGCATTCATTTTCCTTAGACAGCAGGGGCGTTCTGGAAGATTTCTTCCCTGTGGTGAGAAAAAGGAACCCAGGTATTTCTCTTTATAGAACTTGAGTATTGCATGATTTGCTGTGTAGGGGCATGCAGAGGAGATGTTGTAGCAGGGCCCACAGGAGCAGCTAAGACCACACTGAACCAAATCCCAGCTCGTTGTCAGTATTCCTAGGCTAAGATTATTATATTAATTATCTGTGTACTTGTAATTAATTGCCTTTCTAGGCTCAGACAGACTTAGGTAAAGATTAAGGTACCTGTGATCTTGGTTGACTTTGTTGTGGGTTGTTTTTTTCCCCTGTTGTTCCTGTGTAACAAAGTCAGTGCTCAAAACTCAAGGTTGTTGTATTTAGCTTCCTTTTATTTCCCCTAGCTACTCTCTTCTGTCTGTTTTATTCATTGATTTCTGTGAGGGTATTTGCATTCCCAGATGCTGATTAGTGATTGCATTTACACAATAAACAGATGAAAGTACTTGGTAATGTTTGGTGCCTCAGGTTTCTGCTGCCAGCATGTCCAGGCACCCTGCATGCAGCACACAGTGTGTGGTGGCTGTGGTGAGGTTATTTTCTGGGGTTTCAGCACTCCCTAGCAGATGTTTCCTTTTTCCTTCATTGCACCTGGATGTATAAAAATTAAAAAAAACCTGCAGATGGAGAACAGTTCATCATTCAAAGTTGTGTTTGTTGTTACAGCTTAACTAGTTTGTGGTTTTCAGCATGGTTTCCAGGTGTAGATCCTGTTCCATGAAAAAAGGACAAAAATTATGTTGCTTTCTTCATCAGGGCTTTTCTTCATATTTTCCTTTGACCCTTGCTAGCCCTCTCTTTTCTCCATTTATGAGGAAAATGACCAACTTCATGTGGTTTCCTCCATTTGCTTGTTTTCTTTTCTCTTGCAACAGGCGAGAGCTAAACTAGAGTTGTGGTGAGGATGTGATTTGGGTTCAGGGAGGGTGAAGGGGAGGTTGGGGAGGACAGGGACGAGCCTGCTTGGCTCCATCCCCACGTTTGCTCCTGTTCTGTGGGGCAGCAGAATTGAGATGTGTGGATGCTGGCCTGAGCCAGCAGTGGAGCCTGGGCAGGGCTGTTTGTGTGGGAGAGCAGCTTCTGGGGATATTTTCACCAGCTGGTTCCCAGTCTGGCTGTGAGAGCTGGGCTCTCAGCCTGGGGACAGCCCCAGCCGAGCTCAGACAGGTGACCTCAGCCAGCCACTGACCCTGTGCCAAAAACGGAGCTTCAGCATCCCTGCTGAATGCTCCCCGTGTTTGCAGTCAGGGAGGTGTGGAAAGGTGGCAGCTGCCGTGGTATTTATCCTCAGGGCAGCCCCAAGGAGCCTCTGCATTGCTCTGGGAGTGCTCTGGGGCCCCAGCCTGGCCCTGGGTCACTGTCCCCTGCCTGGTGATGCTGCTGCTGCTCTCACTGCCTCTGCCTCCTCCTCCTCCTCATGAGAGCATCAAAGGCAGCACCTGGGCTGTACATTTCTGGTGTTGGGAGGGCTGGAACTTTAAGGGTGGGAGGAACCCACGTGAAGGAGCTCTGATGGCTGGGGAGTCTCTGAGCCCTCCTGGAGAACAGAAATTGTCACTACAAACAGGCCAAGCAGTGAAAGCACAAGGCTCCAGTCCCAAAGAACTCTAAACACTCCACTGAGCCAAAGCCCTCTGACCTCTCAATAGAGCTTAGATGATTTTGCTGCTTTCAGAAACCTCATTTCAAGCTTCTGTTTTTTGGGGAGACCCATGGGATGACTCTGCAAGGTTTAAGTCACTATTCAGACCAGCAGCATGGCTGGAGTGAACGGGAAAGGCAGAAATCTACTCAGAGGAGTAGGGAAAGAAATCAAAAAAGGCAGAACTGGGCCCATCCACCTTTCAGTGTGTGTCTGCTTTGGTGACTTTTGGAGTGTGACACAAGCAATTCCCTGTCAGCCTTCCCTGCTGGCTGACACAGAAGAGGTGGCTTTGAATGCTGCCTGCTGTGCTTGTATGGCACTTGAAAGGAGAGAGGGCTGCCTTTAAGGAGTGTATTCCCACAGCTTTGAAGGATGTTTGAAAGATGCAGCTCCGTCCTGTCACGTGTTGTTCCAGTATTAAACCCGCTGGAAACCTGGAACAATGTCTCAGTGAAACATTAGCTGGTGCCAGTGTGCATCCTTCAAATAAAATCAGTCCTGAGGAAAGATCGCTCTGCTTATAGGGAAAGTGAAATTATTATTGCAGGGCAGTTTAAAAACACCCCAGCAATGCTTTCAGCTGAAGGAGTGGTTAACCCAGCAGGGTTTTTTAGCACATGCTCACAGAATGCACCATGGTTTTTGCAGTTTGCTGAAATCAGAGAGTGGTTAATAAGAAATTGCCTGCAGGTTTGGAAGCACCCACCTGTTTTTCCCAAGGCTGATCTCATAGCTCAATGTACTCTGTCCCTAAAACCTTTCCTGCTGTGGCAGTTTGTGTTGATAGATCCAGGTCTGTGTGTACACTTGCATCTATGGTTGTTTGTCTAATTTTGCTGGTTTTACTTCTTCATGGGCAAAATACTCCAAAGCACAATCTGTTTGCTGAGTTTTGTTACCTAAAATTCGGGTTATTGCTTTTATATTAGGGTTCAGTACTTTATTCTTCACAGGTTGTTCTTTCTTTTCGCTCCACCAATGACTTTGTTCCAGTAAAATTTCATTGAGAGGATAGATTTTAGATTATTTCTGTTGTGGCCCACTATAAGTCAGAGGAGGTCCTGTCTGATTATTTTTGTTATTTGGTTTTATGGGAATAAACAATATTCAGTGCTTGCTTTGAGTTCTGCTGAAGCATTGGTCAAAACTGCAGTAATTTTGGTCACTAACATCCACATTCCTTTGAGATAAATACTCCTTTTGTTGCATCTGGGCAGAAGAAAATGACACAGAACTGAACTACTGATATCTGCCAGTACTAAGGGGAGATTTTATTTACCATATTTTTAGGAAAGCCTGATGAACCTTGGTGACTTCCAGGCCGAATATGACACAGGCAAACCCCAGGCGAGGTCATGGCGCCACTGAAATCGTTGCTCAAACTCCCAGTGACCTCATCAGAGTCAGGTTTTTGTCCCAGGAGTGATGAAAATCTAATTTACAGCCTAACCAGTTTGAGGAGGAGGCATAATGGCTGGGGTCCTTGACTGATACAAATGAGTGTGGTTCAGCTGAGGGTGATTGAGTTACCCTGACTGGAGCCCTCTGGGCTTCTGGGGGCTCCAGGATCCACACAGGCTCTGTGGGCAGCAGTGTTGGTGATGCCAGGATGATTTTTTGTCTTTTATACCCCTCTTATATAGCCTTTTATACAGTTTGATGTATTCTCAGTGCTTTTAGCCCCACACTTGTACCTCCCCAAGGCTGAGAACTCAGCTCAGCCCCACGGCACCGTTAAACCAGGAGAGCAAACATCCTGGGAGCCCCAGACACCAAGGGCCTCTCCAGAACACATTTGGGAACCTCAGCCAGGCCCAGCCAGGGGGAAGGTTCCTCACAACGAGGGCTTCACTCCAGCCTCTCACTGGGGGATCTTTGATAAATATGTTAATTTTTCAAGGCCTAGAATTGTGTGCATTTCAGTGTGAGGTGTGCATGCATTTTCGGGGCATTCCACCTGGACCAAGTGCTGCACCCAAGGCTCCTGAAATAAATCCCGAGGTAAAATCCCCTTTTCCCCATAAACCATGTTTAGTTTTAATTCTAAGACCAGGGAAAGGCATCATTGGGAGCTCTGTGACTCTGCCTCCTCTCAGGTGCCACATCCCTGCCTCGTGTTTTGACTGGGAACAAATAACTGGGAAAGCAGCGATGAATATTCTGTGTTCTGAGTCACACAAGTGACAGCTGTGGTGTGTAGGGTACAGAGGAGCAGTGATTAAAGGCTGTCCCAGCTGTACAGAGCTAAGCCTTACCTGCTCCATTAACCTGCCAGGGTTAGCTCTGAAATCCACTCTAATTGCTCAGGGTTTACCACCTGCGTGACAAATGCACCTTTCTGCTCTGGGCTGCGTGAGGCTGGACTTAGGCTTTCACCTAAATCTGGGATTTTTGTGATCTCTGCTCAGCCCTTGGGATTGCAGCCTCCCTGCTGTCCACGTGTGCAGCACTCAGCCTCAGCTTCTGCCCACCCTGATTTTCAGCTAATTCCTGTCCAGGCAGTGCCTACCTGCTGGGAAAGGCTCGGGCTTGCCTTTTCAGCTTTGCCTCATATCCCAGGGAATTGCTGAAAATTGAGCTGTTGGAGGAGTATTAGGGAACAAAGCTTTATTGAAGGTGAGGCACAGTCAGTGTGGTGGCACCAGAAAGTAATCACAGAGTGACAGAATGGCTTGAGTGGGAAGGGACATTAAAGATTGTCCCATTCTGACCCCTGCCATGGGCAGGGACACCTTCCACTATTGCAGGTTGTTCCAAGCCCTGCCCAGCCTGGCCTTGGACACTTCCAGGGATCCAGGGGCAGCTTTTCTTGGCACCCTGTGCCAGGGCCTCAGCACACTCCCAGGGAACAATTCCTTCCCAATATCCCATCTAACCCTACTATTTCAGTTGGAATCCATTCCCCCTTGTTCTGTCCTTGTAAATACTCCCTCTCTGTGTTTTTTGTAATGCAGTTATTTGGTGATGCAGCCCTTAAGAAAAGGAGATTTTGCCCATTTTCTTCCCAGTGTGCAGGATCCTGCCTTTTGGAGCATTGCACCTCATTATCCTGCCAGAGCAGCACATTTTCCCTGTCAGCCATCCCCCCTGTCAGATATCCCTGTGCAGTGAAACCTCACAGAATTCCTGCTGCATGGCAAGAGGAAGATTTCATCTTGGATGCATTAAAATATGCCTCAGTGTTTATTAAAAAAAAAACAAAAAAACAAAGCAACCAGGAAAACCACAACAGGCAACAAACCTGGAGGGTTATTCACAATCATATCATGTGTACCACAAAAATAAATTGGAATTATCTTTGTATTCAGCAGATAATCAGTATTCTCCCTACAAACCTATTCCTCTGTGATCCTCCAAGATTCATGTTGAGCTTGTCTGTGCACAAAGCTCCCTGAAATGGGTGCTTAGACCAAATTTTTTTTTTTTATCCCTGGATAGGATATAGTCAGGAATGCTGTGTATTTTCTGTGCTAATTACATAATGCACTCACTGAAAAGAATAATGTATGCAAAGTTTGGATGCTCAGGCAATGACAATCCATTTAACCATTTATAGCCTCATGTATTTTATAATCCCTGAACCCAAATGTCCCCGGAGAGGCAACGCGCCCTTAAAAATTTTAGGCCTTTAAATTAAGTGAATTTAAATTCTCTCATTTGCATATTTTCCCTTTCTTTGTTCTGCCTGAGTGAGATATTACTCCAGTAATTGAACTGTAATTTCAGCACAGGTAAATGATGTAGGACAGGCGAGGTTCCGGGCGCTGCCTGCGCTGCTAATCCTGCAATTTGCAGCACACCTTGGAGAGGAGAGCCTGTCCAGTCCACTTAGGATCACCCAGCGTGGGGCTGGAGCTTGAAAGTTCAATCAATCTCTTGTGCTAAGTGTGCTCCCGGAGCAGGGACTCGAAGGGATGCAGAGGGGGAGGGAATTCCTGGGAAACAAACTTCTCGCTGAGCTGATATGGTACAGAATTCCAGAGGGGTTTGGGTTGGAAGGGACATTAAAGATCAGCTTGTTGTATCCAAGCTCCATCCAGGCTTGTCCTTGGGCACTGCCAGGGATCCAGGGGCAGCCACAGCTGCTCTGGGCACCCTGTGCCAAGGCCTGCCCTCCCTGACAGGGAACAATTTCTTCCACATATCCAACCTAAACTTCCTCTCTTTCAGTTTGAACCTGTTACTCCTTGTCCTATCACTCCAGCTCCTGATGAAGCACACAGATGGGTCAAAGCTGAATTCTAAAAATCAAATTTTACAGTTAAAACAGAGCACTGAAGCTTCTGAAAGAGCTTTCATGAGCAGGCTCTGGTGATGGCTTTTGGGTGTGTGTTTGTCCTCAGCCCATGGATTTGGCATCTCTGTACCTGTGGGACAGCTAAACTGGGATGGGTGGGCAGGAGTGGTGTGGGAGGGAGAGGCAGCACTGACAAAGGGATAAAATATCTGTTGGAAGAAAGTCTTGGTTGTTTTCTTCGGAAAAGATAGGGTGATGCTTCCCACAAGGATGGCAGAGTGGTTTTGGCTCTAGTACCCCACATATCTCAGTGCTTTGAGGGAATATGGGAGAAGCCCATGTGCAGAGGGGGAAGGCAGAAGAGGTAATAGATGTTTGTCTGGAGAGCTTGGCACCAATCCCAGAAAAATAATGGCAAAGTTGATAGAGGACCGAATTAAAACGCAGTTAAAGAGTAGAGAGGTAATTTAGGCCTCTCTGGAAAGGGAGCCCATTCCTTGTGGAATTACAGGTGTGATAGATGTGGGTAACTGAGGTTTGTGGCAGAGTTTTCTGGTGTTAGGTGTGGTATCCCATGAAATCTCGGTCAAAGCCAAACCAACCCAACAGAGCTGGCGTGTGGAATTAGCAGCAATCCTGTTTCATAGAATCATGGACTGGTTTGGGTTGGAAGGACCTTAAAACTCATCCAGTGCTACCCCTGCCATGGGCAGGGACCCCTTCCACTATTGCAGGTTGTTCCAAGCCCTGCCCAGCCTGGCCTTGGACACTTCCAGGGATCCAGGGGCAGCCCAGCAGGCTGAAGGACAAGTAGGATCCTTTTACACAAGGATTTTATCTGAGTCCCTGAGAAGGCTGGAAAGCCAGGGTCAGTTTTGGTGTCAGCAGCTGAAAGAAAGGGTTTACAAACCTGAAGAGTCAAGGAAATAACCACAATATTGATTTGAAGAGTGGAGGAAATTCCCCGCAGTGAGAGATTTAGAGCTCAATCTGCTTAGCTCATCAGAAAGAGGATTGAGAGGGGACTTGATTACAGGGACAAGAATTTTCATGGGGAAAGCATATCCAGCTTTTTAATCAAGAAGAGAAAAGAAAAATCAGACCCAATAGCTGCGAGCTGGAGCCAGACAATTTTAAATTAGACATTAAAGACAATTCTGTTTTATCTGTGATTAAGCACTGTAATGAGCTGTGATGTGTTCAGATGGAGAGTGGATACCTCGTGTGACACAACCTAACATGCATTGCTGGATGTGATTTGCAGAGGACAGGAGAAAACACACCCGAAGGGGCTGCACAGAAAGGTGCAAAGGGTTCAGAATCTGTGAGCATGGAAAGGGCAATCCAAGGAAGAAGATAAGAAAAGGGAGGAACTCGCATGGGAAGCACAAAAAGGAGGAATAGGAGCACTGAAAGGACAAAGAAAGGAGTTTCAGCTGGAGACAGAGCTTCTGTTTCAGAGTACTGGAGCATATGTGTGAGCAAAGTGAGTTTTGGCATTGGGAGCACCTTGGGTGTTGGCAGAGCTGGAGTCATCTGTTTCCCAGTCAAAACAGCAATTTTGGATTCTGGGCTTCGTTAATGATGATAAAGAAACCTCCTGTTTCAGGACCAGGCTGTTGGCACCGTGGGCTCCCTGTTGTGCTGCTGGGGGAGAGGATGGTGCTGCCAAGAGCCAGGATGGAGCTGGGGGTGGGATCCCACCAGGAGAGTTGTGCCACCTTCCAGTGCAGCAAGGGGCACATCCTGTATCCCTGGGCATCGGTGTGCTGTCCCATTCCACAGCTGCCACTCTGGTGTGCCCCTGCTGCGTTGGCATCAGTGTCACACACACATGTGCTAAAAGGCATTTTAAACTTCATATTTCTACCATTAAACCAAATTTTCTGCAAGTCCTGCAGGGAAATCTCAGTGGTCTTGGCTGTTTTTGATGAGCTCTCTCTCTCTATGTTTGTCCACCTGCAAGAGTTTCACCAGATCAGTGATGGAGACTTCTTTTCCTCCAAGAAGAAATACCCTATTACAACAGCTTTTAGTGCCTAATAATGAGATAATCATTAATTTAAATGCAATGTTGTGGTTTTTTTCTGTGAGGAAGTGCAGTGGTTCAGTCATGACCATGCTCCAGGTGATTTTGTCCCTGTTTTTTTCCTGAGAACTTCAGTAATAATGGAAGTGAAGCAGAGGCCTTAAAGACTGTTGTTCGTAATTTGGCTATCACATGAGCTCTTTATCCAGGACTGGAAATAATTTCTCCAGAAAAATTTCCAGAACTGCCTTATCTGCACAGCAGAGATTATTCTGCAATGGTTTTGGGGAGGGAAACCACTCACATATGCTCTTGTTTTAACAACTCCATCCCAAAGGCATTACCTTTGTTTAGCAACATTTCCTGCATTGTGTTTGGATTGGAAAGAAGTCATTATTTCAGGGTCTTTTCAGTGGAAATGGGAACATCTTTTCTTTGGAAAAGATCTTTTTCTTTTCTGCTTACAGAACCTTAAATTTTTTGTGATCAATTAGAGCTCCAATTTCCTGCAGCTCTGTTTGTGCCCCCACGGAGGTTCTGCACTGCCAGCACTGTGCCAGAGTGTAGAACTGGGCTGGTCATGGCCACATCCTCCTTGGAACCAGGAAAACCAGGAAATGGGAATAAACTGATTTGTTGGGAAAAAAAAAAAAGTGAAGCAAGGATGTGTGCGTCCTACCTGTAAGAATTGACTGAGTGGGCGCTAATTATCCCAAAATCCTGCTGGGATATATCAGTGGCCATCCCAATAATTGTCTTTGCCTAAGGATCCCCTGGAAGCTGCTCTCAAATCAGAGCAGCCCTTCAGCATTTAACTCCTGACGCTGTGACATCCATTAGGAATGCAGAGAGGTAGGAATTACCCTATTCAATCCGATTAAAGATCCAATTAAGTTGGAATCCTCTCTCTGTTAGTAACTAACACCACATGACTCAACACCCTGGGAAAAGCCCCAGACCTTCCTCCCTCCTCCCATGAACTCTCATCACAATTAAGGAGCAAATTGTCCCTTAAAGATGTTTTTTTAATTTAATTTGTTTTATTTTTATTAATTTAATAAATAAATATTTGCAGCAATTATAATATATTATATATCAATATATTATTACTAATTTCTATATTAATATATTATATGATTTATNATACTAATATATTATATAAAATAAAATAAACAAATTTAATTTTTTTTTAATTTTACTTTTATTTTATTATTTTATTTCTCCTTCTACCCAAGCACTCACAGCTTGGCTTCCACCCTGAAACATGAGATCAATAGCCCTTATAAATGCTTCTCCTGCCTTAGGAAAGTATTATTATTAGCACTTTAAACACCTAATCACTCTCCTAATCATCCTGCCCTTTGTATCAATAACGTTTTTGTGTCAGACAGGTCGCAAAGTTAATTATTGTGATTTTCTTTCTTGTTCTAAACGTGCTGTGTCTTAATTCCAGTGTGATCACTGGAGTGACTGTTTGACCTTGTCTCACCTGTTCTCAGAAATGCTGGTGTCTGTCATGTCCATTCCTTGAAACATTTCATCTGCACATCAGATCCTGAGGATTCTTCTCATTCCTTTCTTAAAGGGACTCTTAATAATTTCCTTGGGGTTTCTTTTCTTTGCTTTTAGTCCTTTTTGCATCTCTAATTTTTGAACGCAGTTACGTTTGGTGTCAATGGCGAAAATAAATCAGCAGCACGGCTAAATTACTAAAAATTATTATTAATAATTATTTTAGTCCTTTCTAAGGCACTCTGGGCAGAATTCTAGTCTCAGTTGCATCTTGAGCACCTTGGGCTGCTGAGCAGATGCTTCCTATTGAAGTGATTTTTCTTGTTTCTTTGTGGAAAGAAAACAATCCAATTGAAAGCCTCCTCTCCTTCAGCCTCCTGAAGGCCAGGGGCTATTTGTTGAATTTAACTTCACTTACATCAAATGAAACAAATCTATTCTGACCCTTGAGGAAATCTCATGTTTTAGATCATAGGTCGCTGCTAAATATAGGGATGGGAATGAATGTCTCCCTGGATGGATGATCCTGTAGCTGTCTCCTGCAAGGCTTTTCAGAGTTTCCTTTGGACTGAGTGGCCTGGTCATTCCTGAAGAAGCTGAAATTTGAGTGGATAAAGTGTTTATAAATATATATTTTTATCTATGTGTATATTTATGTTTATGTATATCGATGTGCATGTGCAGACAATTAGTTCAATTACTGTGTGTGCATGGTTTTGCACAGAATTGTTTAACCATCCTGGCAGTTCATGGGAAGGAAAATCATTTGGGAGATATATTGATATATATATATATATCTTTATTATTATTTCAAAACCATTTTGTGCAACAGGCAGTAGCTTTAGCCTTGGGCTTTTGAATCTGATACTACATTTATCTTCCCTGGAAATAATCAGAGTTCAGCAACATCTGATGTGCCTGAAAGGGAAACAAACCCAAGTGAAGCAGCTCAATGTGGAGCATATAAAATGTTTGGATTTATTCCTGAGCTATGAAGTCTGAAATTCGATACTACACACCTATAATGTGTCTGCATGAGCATGCACATGTGCATTTATACCTTCTATTTATAAATAAATATGTGTTTAAAATGGTTTTTTTGCCTTGTGTGGGCACATCAGAAGTGCCGGAAAGTTCATATAAAAATGTTTATTTCTTCCTAATATTTAACAATTAGGTCTTGCCTGGTGGCTCAGATTCCTTCTGTTTTGGGATATTGTTTTATTTGGGTGCTCCTCTCTGAAGAATAACTTCATCCAGTCTTTGGGACTGGCACTCTCTGTGGCAGGTGTTATGACTCAGAGCAGACAAGAAAATTCAGGTTTATATTTTCTTCTTTTTTTTTTTCCCCCTAAGTGGTTTGCCCCCCAGGTATGTTTTGACAGGGAGGATATAATTTCAAATTAAACGTGAATGTGGAGGCTTTCCAAAGCTTCAAATTGCAGAGATTTCTCAGCATGGCTGAAGGAGAAATAGAACTCCATGCTGATGGCTGCTGTGATGGGAGGGGGCAGCTCTGGTACCAAACCCTGAGCTTTTTGCCTCGGTGCAAATCTGGGCACAAGAGAAGCCCTGTCCATCACTGAGCTGCTTTCACTTCACTCCTTTAACAACTCTTTCCCTCCTGGAAACCTCAGGAAGGCCAACAGGGCACAGCTGGATTTTCCTTTCCACCTCCAGATGGTGACTGGTGGCTTAACATCTTATTTGTCAGGTGAATCTCTAGCAGCAGTGAGCACTGGTGTTTTTAAGAGGAAGAATTTGGTGTCTAAGCAGGCATTTCAGAGGGCCAGGAAAGGGCTTTTTGTTCATGCCAAGGTGTTTGCTCTCATTTTGGACGGGGAGAGGAGCAGCGAGGAGAGGATGTCCCTCTTCATTGCGGTGGGGTTTGGTTTGTGGGGTTTTTTTCCCAACTATTTCAGGAAATTGGTGTCTGTGATTTGTATGTCTTCTGAAGTAAAAGAAAACCACTCCAGATCTAAAACATGTGAAAGGCTGTTCCAAGTTTAAGAGCAGAACTTTCTTCCTGATGAAACAAAAAAACCTCTGTTGCTCCTTGCCTAAATCTCCAGATTTCAGTCCTGGCCCTAGCAAGGTCAGGTTTGCATTGTCTGGAGCTGCTCCTCCCTGTGTGGGAGTTCTGCCTGACTGAGGACATGACATCTTCTCACAGTTTGCCTTTCCTTTCCCCACCTTTGTTCTCTTTTTCACCTTCTGTTCCAGCATGTGACCTGTGTTTCATCTGTTCCTCTGCTCCTCTCTGGGTCTCCTGTCCCCGCTGGGTCTCAGGTGTGCTCAGCACGGGGAGTGCTTCTGCAGCCCCTGGGACCTTCCCAGCGAGGATGTTTTTGGGGTTTGATGCTGATCAAGGATTGTTTTCATCGGGGATCTCTTAATTCATGGAAATGGTGGAATTGCAGAAATGTGCACTGCAGGCAGGACCTGTCCCTCAGCACCAACACCTGGAGCACCTTTGGGAGACGTGGCCCTGAGTTTCCTTTGTGCCCCCGCGCTCAGGAGGGTTTTCCTCCTCCAGGAAAGGAGGAGGATCCAGCTGAGGATCCAGCCTGGGAAAGGAGCGGGAGCCAACTCGCAGAGCTTTAACCCACACTAAGTCAGATGTCCTCGGGGAGCGGGGAGATTAAAGAGCCCGAATTCTCCAGGAGATTGTCACTTGGCTAATGATGATGGTCGCCTATGGCAGTCGGGGATGATACGGCTGATACTTAGCAGGGGTTGTGAACCAATTAGTCTGCTCAACAAAATGCTTGGTCCATTGGGTGCGAATGTTAGGAATATTTATAGGGCTGGCTCCGCACTCAGCTAATCAAAACTGGGGAAAGCTACTTAAGAGGCTGTCCCAGGCTCTGCGGAGGCCCCGAGATTACACAGCTGACAGATAAACAAATGTTTGCCCATGTAAATATTAGGACTCAAAGACTGTATTTGAACTCTTCCTCAGTTTCCTGGTGTTGTAAAATCAATTAGGGGTGATTAAAGCACGCTGGAGCGCGCTCCCCTGTGGGGAGCAGGCTCTGATGGGGGCTGGCCATGGGCAATCTCCTGTTGGCTTTTCCCAGCCTGGCTTTTGTGGTCCAGGTGGGGTGGGCACAGAGGATGTCCCAGCAGCTGGCCCAGGTAAAGCAGTGGCGGCAGTGCAGTAAGAATTCAGCATTTGCTGGCAGGGTTTGCATTCATTAACTGCCTAATGCTTAATCTCTGAGTGTTCCTATCAACTCCTGGGCACATTAACCCTTGAATCTGCTGATTTTCTCACACAGGACACTATTTTGGAAATAAATATTTCCAAATAATAATATTATAATAATAAATAATATTTCACAGTTAGTGCTGTCCAGCACCTTCTGCTACCGAAGCAGAGACTTGGTCCTTCCATAAAGTCTAAGAGTAGAGCTGGAGAAGAAATGCACTAATTCATCTTAATTTACAGGCTGGCTTAAATGTTTCCAAGGGTTTCTCTGTTGGCTTGTTTATTTATTTGCACTTCATTTCAAATTTTCAGGGTTTTTTCCCTCTGATCTCACTTTCAGAAATACATCTGTAAAACACAATAGTAAGAGAAATCCACAGGCTTCCCTGGAAAAGCTTTTGAAAGCTAAGGGTATTGATTGCTCAGATTAAAGGCATAAATGTGGTTATACATGTTTTTACAGGGAATCTGCAAATAGAAGAACACCTTCCAACCCTGCTACTCAGCTCCTCATCAAAACACTCTGCCTTGCTGTTTTCCAGCTGTTATTTTACAGCAAGTGATCATTTTGAAATGCAACCATTTTGGGTTCGGGCCTCAAGGTGCTTTTCTCCAGCTTATTTGAAAGATTACATGTTAAACTGGGGTATTTATTGCCCTTGGAAAGCTCTTCACTAGGTCTTTACTTAAAGAAAAATAAAATTTTAATAAAAGCCAGGCTGCAGATTGTTCTGGCGAGCACAATGTGATTTTATTTTTTTATTATTATTATGGGTTTTTTACACCCCCCCTGTGTGTAAGAGCTTTCTTTATGCTGCTGCTATTCTGGCTGTAAGTGGCTTTAAGTGCAGTGGGTTTTAATATACAGATGTTCTTTCTGATGGGTGCTATGTATTGAAAATGACATAATGTCCTTTTAGAGCCTGAAATGAGCCCCATTCTCATTGGTCCTGGTAATTGTGTTAATAGTGCTCTTTATTTGGGGGTTTTCTTCTTTTTTGCTTTCTTTTTGTTCACGTGTGTATCAGACATGCAGCACACTGGCAGTTAAATGGGGTAAAAATGGTCTTTTGGAGAGGACAGTCCAGGCCCATGGAGACTCTCCAGGGATCTCATTAAAGCATTCTTTGCTAATCCAGTGCACTGCAGTATCAGCTCTCAGAACCCCCACAGTGTGCCTTCCTGATAGGTTGGTTTACACAGAATTAATTGTCTAATTTTGCAAACAACCAGTTCAGTGCACATTGATTTTTATTTATTTATTTAGCTGTTCTGGTTTTAATCCGGGGTGTTGCTCTTGTCGGTTCTGCTTTGTATTTCAAGGTAGTTTTTACAACCCATCTTCCTTTGCACCAGTTTATCATAGCCTGGATCACACAGGAATCATTATTTATTTTTATAATTCTTTTTGACCTTCCAGGACCTAGGAATTGCTGGTAATTTAAGCAATAATTTTCTGCATAAAAAGAAGGGAAAAAAAAAAAAGCCACCATATATAAGGAGGTGTCAGAAAAACAAATTCTGATTGTATAAGGCTTAGATGCTGCAGAGATCATTCCTGAGTGAGGAGCATGGATTTCCCTTGTCCTCAGGGGTCACCTGGCAGCTTTGGTGGTACTGGGATGGCACAGGGAAAATGAGCCTTGCCCAGGACAAAGAACCACCAAGTGGAAATCAGTTGGTACAAAAACACACAAAAATATATTTGAATAAAGTGTCACAGACTGGGCTGCAAATTTGGCTTTTTTAATATATTTGGAGGATCTGTTTTAAGGTAAAGTTCTTGAAATGTGACTTGCACACAGAGGATTTCTCCATTAGAACCAGAGAATTGTTTAGGTTGAAAAAAACCTTTAAGATCATTGAGTTCCAAGCTACTACCTGTGGGTTTTGGCCATATAGGAAAAATGGATTTACTCACAGTGTCCCTCAGCTTGCTTGGGGCAGGGTGGCTGCCAAAAACCTGCTGCTCCTGTTGCCTGTCCTTGATCTTAAAATGAAAACCAAAACATGGTTTATGGGGAAAAGGAGTTTTTAACTCGGGATTTATTTCAGGATCCTTGGGTGCAGCACTTGGTCCAGGTGGAATGCCCTGAAAATGTATGCACACCTCACACTGAAATACACACAATTCTAGGCCTTGCAAAATTAACATATTTATCAAAGATTCCCCAGGGAGAGGCTGGAGTGAAGCCCTCGTTGTGAGGAACCTTCCCCCTGGCTGGGCCTGGCTGAGGTTCCTAAATGTGTTCTGGAGAGGCCCTTGGTGTCTGGGGCTCCCAGGATGTTTGCTCTCCTGGTTTAACGGTGCCGTGGGGCTGAGCTGAGTGATCATAATACCACATCAAACTGTATAAAAGGGTATGTAAGAGGGGTATAAAAGAAAAGGCAACAAATCATCCTGGCATCACTCCCAAGCACCTGCTGCAAACTGCTCCCAGCTTGGCTCCTCGTTCTGCTGCCCTCAGGAGCCAGATCCTCTTCCCTTCCCTGCTCAGGTGAGGAAAAGCTGATAGACTTGTGCTGCTTCCTCAGCCCTGGCTGTGCTCCTGCATCCTGCTGAGAGCTGTGCCCTGAGGAGCAGCTTTGCTCTACAAAGCTCATCCCCAAACACAGACACCTCTGTGAGGCTGGGGCTGCTCACTGCCATCAGGGTTGGCTGCAGGGATTGGTGGCTTCATCCTCAGCACTGTCACCTGGAGGAGTTATATCCTAAATCCCAGTTTGGGGAGAGACTTTAAGTTCATCCAGTGCCACCTGTGCCATGCAGGGACACCTTCCATTATCCCAGGTGGTTCCAAGCCCTGTCCAGCCTGGCCTTGGACACTGCCAGGGATCCAGGAGCAGCCACAGCTTCTCTGGGTGCTCTGTGCCAGGGCCTCCCCACACTCTGAGTAGATTTTTTCCTAATAACCACTCTAAACCTGCCCTCCTTCAGTCTGAAGCCATTCCTCCCTGTCCTGTCACTCCATGCTCTCACAAATATTCTCTCTCCATCTTTCTTTCCAGTTGGGAGTTCAGGCAAAGGGAATGGGAGTGAGAGGATGCGAAAGTTAGACACTTTGGTTTGTGTAAGTGAGAGAGATTGGGGCAGTAGGATGAGGTGAGAGAAAAGGTATCATGACTTGTCCTATTTGGGAGGAAAAAAACCCAAACAAAGCAGCAAAATTATCCTCAAAGCCTGTTGTGATTCAGATAATGTGTTAATCAATGCTCAGATTTCATCTTCCACTTCTCATTTACATACACAAAACATTTTACAGTGAAAACTACAACTTTTTGTGTAAGAAGTGAGCATTTTGGACAATGTTCGTGTTCTTTGTGTTCCCTCCTTGACCAGTATGTCTAGGGACGTGAATAGGAAAGATGTCACGGAAAGTTTTTGTCTTTTTATCTCTTGTTTCCATTAAAGAAGTTGAGGAGCAGCGTGCACTGGGAATTTCTATTGCCACAGGTATTCCCTACTGCTTTTGTGGACAGGGATTGTATCTGTGGATCTGAAAAATCAGAAAGGCAAATGGGATTTCTCCATCACCCCCAAAGTTTCCAGGAGCTGCATGCTGGGCTTGAGCAGAGCTGAGGCTGCTCCCTGCTCGGAGGCAGCTGAAATGGGAATGTGGGACTGATGCCTTAGGTTTTAACTTTTATATTTTTCTAATCCTGTACTGCTAGTGTAACTCTGAAGTTTTCTGTAGCTGTTAAGTGCTGTTCTCTTATGCTGTTCTCTATGCTAAGATAGACATAACAAAACCTCTAACTTGCTCTCCAAGGACACCCAGAAACAAAAACTGTAAACCTTCATATTGGGAAGAGAGGAGCAAGCTGGGGAAAATCACATCATTGTCTGGGTTCTGCTTGAGGAATTGATGTTGATATAAAAGTGTGAAGAACTCATGACCTGCGGTTGCCCATTTTGGGATTCACTGAGGCAGGACCCTCTGGAGCCCAAAGTGTGCACCTGAAGGCCTTTCAAATAAATACCACCATTTTTCCTTTATTCCTATCTAGTCTCTGTTTCTAGGTAGCCATTTAAGGCATCAGGACAATCCTGTCTGGCCCTGTGACAGGGCTGTGACAGCGAGCAGAGCCCCCGAGGGCTGTGTCCCATCCTGGCCCCGCTGGTAATGTGCTCATTCTCCTCCTGTCAGCTCTTATCTCGGGCTGCTGACATCATACACTGAATAACACTTAGGCAGGTCTCTTCCTGTTAAAAGATGAGTTCCCAACACAATTGTCTCCAGCAGGCCTCAGCTCCCACCTCGTGGCTCCATGGGAGGAAGGATAAATCCGTGCTGGAAACACAACTGTCTGTGCCGTGCGGGGGGAAAGGATAATTAGCAGTCACTCACGGAGCTGCCGTCGTGGCTGTCTGATGAATAATAGAGCTGAGTACAAGCGAAACGTTGCCTTCCAAGTGGGTAAAGTGATTTTAACAGATTAACATGAGTGTAGGCAGCCAAGAAATATGGCATGAAAACCAAGTGTGAGAGGAGTTCTAGACAGGAGACATCGACTTTTCCGTCTGCCTGGCGTCCAAAACATGCTGTGGATTTTTTTGTAAACACTGCACCAGGAAGCTGTTGGGGATCAAGGAGCCAAAGTCTTGTGTAACCAGGATTTGTTCCTTTTATACTTTTTTGTGGAATTGGGTTGGTGTTCTTAGAGGAGACTTCAATGAAAACGCTTCTCCTTTTTTGCTTCTTGCCAAAAATACCTTTGGAACTTGTTGGATGGTTGGAGCTCCTTTGGAAGGTGTTCAAGACCTGCTTGGATGGGGTTTGGAGCAAGCTGGTCTAGTGGAAGGTGTCCTTGCCCATGGCAGGGGCTTGGAACGAGATGAACTTTAAGGTTCCTTCACACCCAAACCATTCTGTGATGGCACAAGGCTGATGGACCATGTTTCATTGGAAGCTCTTTCCTATCAGAAAGATGGTGAGACCAGCTGGTGCAGTGAACCTGTGGGACAAAGATAGGTGCTGCATTTGCAGATCTGTTGAGCAAAGCAAGCAACAATTAAAGCAGAAGAAAGGCAGCCCAGTGTAGTTTTAATCATTAGTCTCAGTTTGTCATTGGTCTTAGCGCTGCGTGAAGCTTTGTGGGAGCATAAAGGCAGCTCTGTAATGCCAAGCCTTTTAACCAGCCCTGTTTGTCTATTGTGATTGGCAAAGCCATTGACTTCATATTCTTTCATGTTCCTTCTGTTCCCTCCTGTTTTGATGTTATCCTGCAGTCATCTTAGCTGCGTATTAAACAAGAGACTACTTCAATATAAAATGATCAAAGGGCTGAGGGAACACAGGGCCATAAAGAATATATGGAGAGCTGGGGGAGAATGGTGAGTGGAATTTAAAGGCTTTTTCAAGCTGCTTAATTCCTGCTTAGATTTCTGGTGTCACCAATAGGCAACAGTCCCTTTCTTTAAATCTTTTACTAAGGATTGACTGGCAGAGTCGCTGTTTTACATGGGGTTTAGAGAGTAAAAGGCCACCCTGAGGGTCAAACCCCAGGAGATTTCCTCTAAGAGCTCATTGATTCTCCTAGATTTTTGACTTGGAGAGAGACCACTCCTTCCTAGATCTGCAGCTTGGATACAAGTGCCTCAGTATGTGCCAGCACAGAAGGCAGGAGCCAAAGTGTAAGGGCAGGAAAAAAATTAGAGAGGAAGATGCTGTGGGGCAGGCAGACAGTGATCTCAGCCTTGTATCATTCAAACTGGTGACATTATTAGCTACTGGTCCACGAAAAAGAGGGAAGTATTATTTTATCTGTCTCAGAAATGGATTATGTTAACAATGAAATTGGGCAGAATAAAGATTTATGGCCCCATCCTCAGCTTGAGTAAACAGGCAGAGGACCTGACCGTGTGGGGATGGAAGGGCTGGGATGGAAATGCTGGGGATCTGGTTTTCTTCACACAGAGACACAAATTCAAGGGTGCCGTGACTGCACAGGCAAGGAACTGTCTCTTTTTTGCACAAAAAAATTAAGATGAGCATGTTTTGCCTCTCTAACCTCATTAAAGTGTTGGCTTTGTGAGCTGCCCAGTGCTGTGGTAGTGATTAGCAAAAGCCTGCCCCATAAGCAAACTCTGTATTTGTGCTATTACCTACTCCTGTGATATTTCAATCTGATTCATTAGAGAAATTAGCATTTTTATGGACTAATTAGGGGAAAATGTTGCTCGTACTCTTCCTGATAGTCAGAGGTTTTTCGCACAACAAAGCCACACAAAAGCAAAACATGGTTCTACCCCCCCAAAAAAGAGAAGAAAAGCAAAATGATTACTCAAATTAACAAAGAATATTGGGAAGACTTGAACTTAAAACCAGGAATTAAGAGAAGGTTAGATTGCTGCACTACTGGCAGTTTGTCCAGTCTTTTTGAATTCAAAAATCCATCTCTCTTTCAGCTATTTTGGTTCTTGAGGCATAAAAATATTTTAAAATCTGTCAGTCAGTCTCTGTATTTTTTGTGACAGTTGCAAAATGCAGAGTAATGAGAATGAATCGTAATGAGTGCATTATTCAGCAGCTATAAATACCAATTGATTTCCACTCTGAGTTTATATATTTCAGTCAACTTGCATTTTTAGCTTTATTTTTTTCCTCCTCTTTAAAACCAGGCTCAGGTTTTATTAGACCGTAGCTAACGATCATTCAAACATGTCTTGGTTTCCCTCGTGTTACGCTAATGAACCACTTGCTTTTGAAGTTTAATTCTGAATCTGCCTGCGTGTCACTTGCTCCTGCTCACGTTCTCACGTTTGCCAGGAGGGTAAAAATGTCTGGGACTAAACATCTGAGGTCGGCTCTTTGCAGGGGGAGTGGGGGTTTTTTTTCTTCTCAGAGAGGGTGGAATAGCATTATTTTAATCAATGCAGGCATCTCCTGTTTTGATCGTTATGTTTTGATAATGATCTTGCTTTGCAGAGGCTCGGAGCAGGGAATTCCTCATTTTGGGCTTATGTGGAGGAGGCAAAAATCTCCGCCTTGCACAGAGGGGAGAAGTTCAATTAGGCCTTCTGGTGCCAGGGGAGGTTGATCAGGCTTTAATTGGCTCCAGCTGACTGGCTTTTAGGCCATGCTATTCCTCACCTGCAGTTGGATGCTTCTCAAATATGTATGGAATTTTGTATTGCGTTTGAAAGTGTCGCACAAAGAATAATTATTTAAAATGGTACTTTACAGTGAGTGCACTCTGACCAGCACAAGTGAAGGAGAAACGTTGTGGAGGAATGTAAGTTGGAAGGGACCTTTGGAGGTCTTCCTGCTGAATGTAGGCATGACTTAAATCAGGTTGCTCAGGGCTTTTTTGGGTTAGAAAACAGGAATTAGGCTTCTCTCCCTGTGGCAAGAGAACACGAAATGAATACACACATGCAGCAAGATGTGAACACAAAAGAGAAAGGTTTATTTTCTGACACTGATTTTTATAGTTTCTTTGAAAACAACCGTGGATACTAAGATTTCTTCTTCTCCAATTCCACTGGTCAAACCAGAAGTCCATTAAACTCTCCTCTATCAGAAAAGGAATGCAAAACAAGATAAATGGTTATATAAACACAACTCTTGTTTTTTGTGAAATACATGAGAATTGACTCTAAGAACGAAAACAACCAGAAAACTAAAATCCAGAGTAACATCTCTCCACGCTGGACAAACATGGTCCCAGCTCTTCTTCTAACTTATGTGCTGCAACCCCCTCATCATCCCCATCCATTCTGCTGAATTCTTGCCCATTTGTCAGTGTTTTGTATCAGGGAGCCCCAAACTGGACTCTCTGTTCCAGATGCAGCCTCACAAGTGCCAAATAAGGAGTAAGAATTGCTTCCCCTGGCCTGCCAGCTCTGCTCCTGCAAATGGAACCAGGCGTGAGGGTGACATTCGTCACCACCGCTGCCAGCTCCCGTTTAGCGCCCAGGTTGTGTTCCCTGGAGCTGCTTTCTGCCCTGTGGGGTTCAATTTGCAGAGCTCCCTGTCTGTTTTGTTGGAATTCTGGAGGGTTTCTCTCAGCTGCCTCCTCCCGCCAGCCGAGCCGGCCCTGAATGTCCGCCCCGCTCTCCAGCTCTGGCCTTGTCTGGAAACTTGCTGCTCTCACTGTCCAAGTTGTTAATTAAGATATGAAGAGGTTAAGCAGATTGTATTGAGGAAAGTTTGCTCCATAACTTTTGGGATTGAGGTGAGAGGCACCGAGAATTTGGATGTAGATGTGCGTTGTTCCTTCCTGCCTGTCTGGAGGGTGGACATGGAAGTTACCTTTTCCAGCCACCAGAAGGATCCACCAGTTGCCACAACGTTTCAAGGACACAAAGAGCAGCCTGGGGATGATGTCAGTGCACGCTCACAGACCTCTCCAGGGTGTTTGATTAAGTGATTCCTAACAAAGTCTTCCTCTATCGTAGATCAGACTTCCCTACCCCACACAAAGACATCAGGGTCATGGAGCTGGGCAGCCTGAGAGGAGGCCTAGCCGGTGAAGACTGAGGCAAAACCTTCACTGAGTGCCTCATTCCCCCCCTTGTACCCTTTGTCAGTAGTTTTGGTGACACATTCACATTTTCCCATGTCATTTCCTGCAGCTGTACCTGTGGGTGAACCTTTCTAACCACCCACAGTGTCCCTTGCTGCCTTCAGCTCCGCCTGGGATTTGATTTGCCTTTCCCAATTGTTTGCCTGCAGTTTAAACCAGCCTTCCGTAGTTCTCCTGGACAGTTCCCATTCCCACCTTCTGTTGGCTTTCTTTCCATGTTGGAGCTTGGTCAGGAATCGCATGTCCAGCCAAGTCAGCCTTCTGCCACGTCTGCTCCACTTCCCACTCATCAGGGTGGGTTGTTCTTGTACTTTGTGGAGGTTTTCCATGAAGATCATGGAGCTTTCCTGTGCCCTTCTGCCCCCCAGGACAGTCAGCCATGGCCTTACACCTCCCATCTCCCTGAGCAAGCCAAACTGCTCCCCGGAATTTCAGCATTGTCAGGAAAACTCAGTTGCTGGTGCACCACCAGTTGCAATATTTGCAGATACCAGGGTGCCTAAAGTCCCCCAGGATGCCCAGTGCCTTTGTGAAAGTTGAATCAAGCTTTATCCACTTCCAGTTCTGAACTGGGCAGCAAACCCCCCCAGCAGCATTCTCCTTGTTGGCATCTCTCATTCTCACCCCCCAACATTAGCTCCCAACAAACCTATTTCACAGCATAAAATTCCTGAAAAATAGTTCTGAAACTCATTAATTTCATCTGAGAAAAATTCTGTTGCCTTGGCATGGTTTTAAACACCTTTTAATTGCATAGAAATCCTTTTCCAGCAGAAGCATGTATTTTTCTCTGATAGAAAAAATAATGAAATCCTGTTGGACTCTAAATACTTGGAGTGCCATAATGAATGAAGCATCTTCTTGATGGCCTTTTTGTCTGAGGGATTGTTGGTGTCACGTCTTTGTGCATGTCTGTGGGCAGAAGGAGTTAAGAGCACACTTCAAGTCTCGAGTGCCAGTGTAAAGCACTCGTTGAATTGATGAACTTTTTCAGTTGCACTTTCCTCCTTGTGCTTTCAGAGGTTCAGAAGTTGCGATGCTCAAATTGCCCATCTTGACCCTCAGTTGTCTCCTGTGTTAATAAAATGCCCTGTGCTGCCACTCAGGCCATTAGCTGGGACTCGGAAGTTTTATTTCTGGCTCTGCAATTATCCCACTGCTGTAATTTCCTTATCTGAATTGGGGATAAATAACAAAGCTCTCCTTCTTCGCAGAAGGCTCGGAGATGTGATGATGAAAAATGCTATATAAGGGTTCAATGTTGTTATGTGAACAAATATCACTTTGTTTGCATGGCTTGACCATCTTAACAAGCAAGCAGAGAGTTGATGACCAAATCAAGATAAGAATTGAACAAATGAGGCTTAATGAGCAACTTCAGACTATTGACTTCATTTTTTCCTGCTGCTTGAAAGTCATTCACTTTTATAAGTCTGTCTGTAGAGGATTTTTTTAGCCTGTAAATCATTTGCCAGTTGGGTGTAGAAATCTTTTAGTTTGCTTGTTTTGTGGTTTGCTTATCATTTCAGATCCCAAATAAGTTACTTATTGGTTTGTATGATCATTAGCAATCTCAACACGGAATCACATATTAAAAGGTTAAGTTTCCAATTTAATGTTGGACAATTTTCAAGTGCATTTAAAGGGCATTTCCAGGAAGGAAAAAAAAAAAGAAAATTACAGTTTAAGAGTGAACTATCTTTATAACGGGAGAAGAATCATCCTTCATTAAAACTATGCTCTAAATGTGTTGTGAAAAGGGCAGCAGAAAACTGATAATTTTAAAAAATATTCTCAAATCTCTTTGTCTGTTATTTACACTCAGTGCCATGGGTTAGGTCCTTCTGATCTATCAGAGTTCATGCTCATGACACCTTGCATGGGATTGACTTCTGGGTCGTAGAGTGGAAAAAAACATCCTCAGTTCAATTTGCATAAAATTTTTAACCAGGAAACATTAGGAAATGGTTTGTCAGGTGGGGTAAATAAACTTAACTTCAAAAACCCGCACTGATTTATTTGAGTTGAAGACTATTTACCTTCATACTCAAGGAAGGTTTAGATTGGATATTGGGAAGAAATCCCTCCCTGTGAGGGTGGGCAGACCCTGGCACAGGGTGCCCAGAGAAGCTGTGGCTGCCCCTGGATCCCTGGCAGTGTCCCAGGCCAGGCTGGACATTGAGGCTTGGAGCAGCCTGGGACAGTGGAAATTGTCCACTGGATGAGCTTTAAGGTCCCTTCCAACCCAAATCATTTGGGGATTCTATTTCTCCATGCTGAGAGTTGCTCCAGAGTGCCTGAGAACGACCCCGTGGTTGGGCGTGAGTAGCTGAAAACTAATTTATATCTTAAAAAACACCGAGCGAAGTTTTCTGGCTGTCTTCATCCCTGAAACCCCAATACCGTGATGGGAATCCATGGATCTCCTGGAAAAGGGTGGATATTCCTCAGCTGGCGTGCAAACACTCAGGATTCATCCTCACCACTTGGAGCAATCCTTTAGGCAGCGCGTGTGCCGTTGGGATCGCGCAGCCCGCGTGGGGAGGAGCTCAGAGCGGGGCTGTAACGCAGGGCTGAGCATCAGGAGGTTGTTAAAACCACTGCAAGTGCTGCCTCTGTACCTCGGGGACATTAAATGCAGAATCACTCTAACTAATAGGCAGGTACTAAGCGTGCCAAATTTTACCCCAAGGTGCTGGCAGGCTCCCGCGTGGCGTCGGCTTTGCTCGCTGACTTTTATGGACTATCAGGATTTATTGACCCAGCAGGGGAATACTGACAGAGGTGATTCTGCCCCAGTCCCAGGTTCCCTTAAGGGACAATGAGAACACCTGGCGTGCGCTGTAAATTTAAACTCAACTCGTGTGTGTCGTGGCACGGGGTTTAACTGCTGAGCGCTCGCTGGTGGTGATGCCTTAGGTTTTAACTTTTACGTTTTTCAAATTCCGTACTGCTAGTTAAATAGTTAAATAACTGTAGCCTGTTAAATGCTGTTCTCTGTGTGAAGATAGACGCAACAAAACCTCTAACTTGCTCTCCAAGGACACCCAGAAACAAGAACTGTAAACCTTCATCTTGGGAAAAGAGGGGCAGGCTTGGGGGAAATCACATCCTTGGCTGGGTTCTGCTTGGGGAATTGATGTTGATATAAAAGTGTGAAGAACTCGTGACCTGCGGTCGTCCATTTTGAAATCCACTGAGGCAGGACCCTCTAGAGCCCAAAGTGTGCACCTGAAGGCCTTTCTAATAAATACCACCTTTATTCCTTTGTTCCCGTCTGGTCTCTCTTTCCAAGCAGCCACTTTAAGGCATCAGTGGTGGGGCAGGGCTGAACATGAAACCTGGGTGATTCTGCACAGACCTTGACTTTTTCTCTAGGGAATAAATGGCTCTGCTGTCCCTGGGTAATGACAAGAGAGAGTGTGTGCAGCAATGAGCCTTTGCATGGGTGCTGGAGCCAAGGTGATTTTCCCCTGTAACCATCCTGACAGCTTTCAATGCCCTATATCCGTATTATTAAGTTCACCACCTGAATTATGTACTGGCAAAGAGCTATAAAATTTCTTATGCCTGAGTAATCGAGGGCCCAAATCTGGCCCAATAGACTTGATTTACAAAAACGTGTTCACGGCTGCCTTCTTTTATTGGTGCAGTAAATCACAGGAATTGTCAGCCAACATCATGCCATGGGCCCAGACAGCTGGGATTAGTATTGCAAGGCTCTCTTCATATTCTGATAGCACTTCCAGTAATAGATAAACAGATATTTGAGCAACTTGTAGCACTGTGCCTGGAGTAATTATGAACCACCTTATTCTATATGTGCCACAGAGTAGAAATATATTTTTATTAATTTTTTTTTTCCTGGTGGGAAAAGTTGAAATATGGGCAAAGCACGTCTACTACACTAGACTTCTTAATTTTATTCCTGTAAAATTAATACCTCCAACTGTTGCTAAAATGAAAATAATCATATTATTTAAGAAACAGAAGAATGCTTGTGCTGGCTCTTCTTGCCCCACTGCATCTTTGCTGGGTTGTATTCAAAATGCACGTGGGTAGAATTACATCAAAAATGTTTGTTTCTTTATGAAAGAGTTTCTTTTCTCTCTTGCTGTTCCTTTTCTCAACCCATATTAATTTTATGTACTTGGTGTTAGTCAGAAGACATCTCTGTAAATACTCCCCTCAGCACATTTGCACTTCTGTGGGATCCATAAGCTGTAGGGACCTTGACCTTTTGCTGGGAAAGTTTATCCACTTTATCCCATGCTATTTTCCAAGCTGGTTAATGCATCTTTTTATTGCTTGACAAAACCTCCTCCTTTAAAACCCTTCAGCTGTTAATATGCACAAGTGCAGCTCGTGCCTCACTGGCAGTGGGGCTGGAGCTGACAGGGACAATGCCCAGCCCTGGGTGCTGCGATTTGGGTCCTTTCATCCCTTTGCCACCCACACGTCCCTGAAATAGGATCAGCCTTCATGGTCTTCATTGAGAGCAAGTCAAGGCAGGTTTGATGTACAGAGCACAGTGCTGTGGGAGCAGGTTGGCTTCAGGAGCAGCCACAGCAGTGCCAGAGCTCCATCCTGGCCAGCATTCCCCTCCTTTGATCCCATTCTTCTTTCTCAAGTCCTCCGGGACAGATCCGTGAGTGATCTTCCTCTCTGCTGTAGGGCTCTGCAGCAGGCACAATTCAAATAACACTTAAATATTTACTTGTCGTTTCCAGAACCTTACCTGAGGCTGACTCTCAGGTTTTCACTTCATCCATTTGTGTGTCTGTGAGGGAGCAATGCATGGCTGGAAGGTGAAGGTGACATTGCAGCAGGGAGCGCTCAGCCCTGCTTGTCCTGTCCTGCTCTGCCATCGGGACACGCAGGAGCCTGGGAAGCTGCTGGTGCCATCTGTGGCATGGCCAGGGGCAGTGGGGGCTGCCAGCCAGGCTCCTGGTGCTGCTCAGGCTCCGAGCAGCCCCAGCTGGGCACAGGCATCAGGGCTGTCTCAGAGCCATCTCCGTGCCCTGCTGCCTCTCCCCTCCCTGCGCCTCAAGGCAGGGTCAGAGGCAGGAGTGCCCAGCTGAGTGCATGGAAATGTGAACGTTATTCCCTCACCAGGAAATCTGTCAGCTCCCTCGGACCTGTGGGGAAACTGAACGACAGAGTGACTGTCCTCGTGGAACATCAGAACAATGAATTGCCTTGGCAGCTCAGGAAGCAGCACTGGCAACCCAGACATGCAGACCCACGGAGGAAAATAAATTAGATGTTACTTTCTCAGCTTTAAAAATTCCAACAGATTTACCATACCAGGGCACCTAGCTTTGATCCAGGCCACAAGGTTTCTAGGACAGTCACAAATCCCAGTTTGGAATTGTCCAGGTTTTCCTCTTGTAGCACTCAAGGCATGAAAAACCAACAACAGGCTGAGTTTTTAGCGTAGACTGGAGATAGATTTTGTCATAAAGACAGACCTGGTTTCAGTTATTCCTCTGTGAAATAAGCCCCATGGTTGGTTTTTAAATGTAAGGAACTTGCTGCAGCTGGAGGCCAGAGCTGGCTGGGCCTGGTTGCCTGGAGGAATGATGGCACTTCC
>VZTN01018864.1:46561-61807 GCA_013400515.1 Erpornis zantholeuca | reverse complement strand
TTTGTACTTGGCATGGCTGGGACAAAAGGAAAATCAAATTTGACTTGCAAACAAATTTGTGGATTCACTAACCACAAAGATACAAGGAATTGATTTTGCTGTAATTTTACATCAAGTAATGATGTGATGCTTCTCTATACCAAGGAGTGCATCTCAACCTTGAAGAACAAATAAACCACAGAGATTTTTGCTGTAAGAATTTATCATATTAACCTTTTAAAAATTCTGCAAAGTGTCATGTACTTTGGAGATCTTCCTGTGGCATCAGCAAAAGTTGTCTAAAAATGATACTCAGGATAATAAAGGTAGTAGGCAGAACTGTTAATTTTGGAATTTTGACCACAGAGGAATCCTCTCATGTTAAAGTGTAAGTGACTTATGTGACTATTAAAATATACATGACTTTTTAAACATACATGACTTTTGATGGCTGAAAAGCAGACAAATCATTCCTAGTTTTGAAAGATCATTTAAATATTCTTCAACAAATCAGTTACAGAGGTATTCAGAAAGACTTTGTACAGATCTGCTTTCTCCAGAACTGTGCAGATACTTTTGGCCAGACTCTCTACTAAGAGCAGAGGGAGCAGCCCCTTTTACATAAATGAAGGCTTACCCATTCCATCTTCTGAGTTTCCTGGTAAAATAATCAGCTTGAACTAACCAGGATTTTGTAGCATTTACTGTGGCCTGAACACAAAAGCAGCCTATGCTGTAAAAATTAAGTCAGGCTTTCCAGCCTGATTAATTGAGTAGCGTCTACTTGTATTGGAATTTGACCATGTTTGTTTTCTAAAGCCAGTATTTTTAAAAGCCGGGGCCTGCATTTAAGATAGTAATGTGATAATTTGATTCCTCACCACATGATCTCATTTTCAAAGTATTGAATACAAACATAAAAATTCTTGGCTTATGTTCCTTGCAGAAAACAGAGTCAAGAAATCAAAGAGATTAGTATCTGTTTTAGACTAGATACTTCAGGATTTTTTTGTCTTTAAATGAAGGAACATCTGCAACAGTGTAGATGTGTCTGCTAAAAGTGCAGGGCCAGAGTAGTACATATGAACAATGCCTTTGCCTGGTACTGAAAATACCTTTGACTTTGATTTTTTCAATGTCAAAATAGCACATCTGCATTTCGTAGCAACAAGTGTAGTTGCTTTATTTCCAATATGTGATGACATAGTTCATTCTAAAACATACAGATAATAGCAAATAGCAAATTTTGGTGCCAGTCTTTGTTATGCCCTCGCTGAAAAGGAGAAAGAGGGGACAGGGGAAGAAGAGATAGGTTATATCCACAGAACTCATTAAAAGTGGTTTTTTTATATAGGTTTCTGAAATTATTTTCTTACATACCACTTTTGTGACACATGACCTTTCATGCCATAATAAGATTCAAGTACAAATTGTCACAGTTGTTTTCTACAGTTTATCTGTCAGAAGTGCTTATATAAAATGGCTTTGTGCTCCCATAGGCATGAGTTAGTTTTTCCTGTCTGGGAAATTTTTTGCCATAAACATTGTGATTATGGTAATGATGAGTAAAGAAAAAGAGCTCATAAGGGTACATGTGCTGTGGAGGAAAACAGCAAAATGTAGAATCTTTTCTTGCTCCTAAAAGGCTAATGACATCACCTTTGATGTTAAAGGACGAGCTTCTGTGGACAGCGGTGGGCACCAGATGACATCCTGGGTATACTGTTGTCATACATTAATGCTTTTGTGTGCCCTGGCCAATAACAGATTTTGGCAGAAAAACTGCAGTAGGTGAACTGTAAAACCTCTGGGTAACGTGGCCCCATTTTCTTATGTTATAACACCATTTTGTAATTCCCACACATAAAATATTCACTACTTTCTGTGCCTACTCTTTAATGATAAAAAGTAGCATGGGTTGTAACTTCAGAACTTCTTATTTTAATATTCTCTTTTGCTTTAATTTAGGACACATGACACTGAAGACTGCAGAAATTATTGCTAATTTTGAATATACTTGGAATAGTTGCATAGTTTGCAAATGGAATGATAATCCAAATTAAACCAATAAATGTATACCCTTAATTTGGGAAGTTTTTCTCTATTACACCCAATTCTTGCAAACTTTGCTCTGGTAATTGGTCCAACTCTTTGAGCTGCACCCTTAGCTGCTGAAAGAAACATTTGCATGTAGTGTATATTCACTGTTGTTTGATCCAACCTCACAAGGACAGAAGTAGATATTTGGCTAGGTTTCCTCCTAAATAAGAATCTTAGGGAGTCCAAATAACCTCTGGTATGCTTCATTACAACCATCTGAATTTTTTCCCATTCTTCAGTAATAGGTATTTTAAAAAGTTTAGCCTCTTGGGCTGTTTTTAAGGTGAAAATGAATCCCTGTGTTCATACAGTATGAAACCTGTGGCTTCTCAGACAGTCTTTGCATTTTCTCTCTTGTTCAGGCAATGTTAAATAAATTATCGCTACATGATGTGTAGTCCAGTGTAATAGGAAGTCTCATTACTTGACACAGCCCCGGAGAGGTTTGGTCCTCTATGTGATACATTCCTTCAGAAGATGGAGGGGGTGCATGGGCACACACATGCACAGAGAGGAGCAGGAACGACCCTGAGAAGGGTTAGTGCATCCCTCAGTGCATGTCCAGTGTACTCAGAGGTGATCCCTGGAGCTGAGCTGGACACTGCTCTAGCTCTGCCTCAGGGACAGCTCAGGCTCAGCAGAGGTTCTTGTTTTGAGCTTGAGCTCTTTGCCAGGACAAACAGTACACCCCGACTTAGAAGAATAATCCTTTCTCAACACTGCATCAAGTACATTGTGTGGGTTACCAACTCAGTCGTCTCCATTTTCATTTTCTGGTGCCTTGGTCTAATAAGCCTCCACCAGTTACATGTTTCCTTAGATCAGTCCTACCTCCCAAGTTACTTACATTCTCCTCACTCATTTCTCTGATTCTTCTTAGAGGAGTAAATCAGCTACCTTCCCTGCCAGTTCTGTGGAATCTTACTTGTGGCTGAGCAATGTGCTGTCCATTAGGGAAAGGAAATGTATTCCTTGCCACAGCTACTCTAACAGAGCATGGAGATTTATATTCTCTCCTGCTTGCAGGGGACCTTTGCTAAGCCTAACAAATTCAACGAGATGCTATATGTGGCAGACTTTAAGGGAGGAATTTAACTTGTGTTTGCTTTTGAAACACTGGCTTTCTTACACTGGAAGGTCATTTAAATGTCTTCTTAAAATTACTGAAATATGTATTGATTTCAGGGGCTTTTATTATTTTCACTATTCTGTACCTTCTACCTTGCCCTCTCTTCTATCAATAGGTAACAAACTATCCCTAGGTATGGTATATAAATTAATAAAGTGCACTTAGAGATCAGCAAGATTACAAATATCAAGGAAGATGGATGCCTAGGTCTGAATAAACCTTCATTAACACCCCCCCAGAAACAAACAAAACAAACCAGAAAAAGAAACAAACCCAAACTCAAAAAATCCCCACAAAAACAACAGTTTTTAAAAAAAGGATAAACGTGAACTAGCTGGGGAAGAAAAAATGACACAGGCAGTTCATCAGTAATACTCCCTGAGATGTATTACTAAATGTAATTTAGAACAGAGAGCTCTCCTTGCTTGGTACATTTAGGAGACTGGACAAACACTGGTGTGTGGGCTGGAGGGAACAGCTGTGCTGCTGCAGATAGATGGGCTGCATGCCATAACAGAATTTACCGGGGGAAAATACTCATCATTTTCGCTTGAAGCCTTACAGAGTCACAGATGACAAGCTGTTGTAGTGGAAGGAAGGCATAAAGGCTGCCAGAGAAACACCTTTACAATCTCTCCTCTCTAGGGTGTGAATGGCAGGTGGGAATGTAGCTCATTGTGAGAAACCCCATTTCCACTGACAGGCATTTCCTCTTGGATGTACTGGGTTGTTCTCCTCTTCCTCCTTCTCCTCCCTGAACCCCAGCACCCCCTGGCTGCTTCTCTGCCCACACAGGGGGCAAGGTAAAGCAGCCTTGCTGTCTTTGCAAGCTGCCTAGTTTGCCTAAGCCATAAAAATACAGCATGGCATTTTAACCCTTATCACAGAGTCAGGCTGGGAAGGACATCTGAGATCATGGAGTCCAGCCTATGACCCAACATCACCCTGTCAAGTGGACCATGGCACTGAGTGCCACATCCAGTCTGTCCTTAAACACCTCCACCATGACCATTCTGGGTACTCAAAGCCTGGCTCTGACACTGGCTGCAAGTGCTGTTTGTCTTTCACGCTTCAGACCAATTCATCCCAGTGTACAAAATTCCAGTTGCCTAATCACAATGAAAAAGCATATGGGAGATAAATTTCAAATCTTTTACAGAGGATTTCCAAGGAAATCCCTTCTTCCCTGGTACCTCTGCTAACAACATTTAAAATACTTCCCTGCTGCTAAAGGGCCCCCGAGGAAATAAGCGGCTGGTTGCCTGTTAACTTCACCTCAGCGCCGCAGAGAGGGATGGTTTAGTGCAAAATTAGAAATTGCGCTGGTGAGACAAAGAGAAAAGATGGGCTGGAAACATTCTGGCAGAATGCCATCTTCCTAACTGTTACAGACGCTGCAGATAGAATAAGGGAAGTGTAGAGGAAAAACAAGGCTGTCAGCTGCGAGTTGGTGTCTTCGTGCCTCTCCTAAATTTGGAACATTTTGTATTGTGCCTTTCTTTGTTAGATAAAAGGTATTTTTTATTTCAGTGTGTGTTCTAATGAGAAGAGGTGTCTGGTTCAATAAAACTACCTTGTGTTTTTCTGTGGCAGTTAATGAATTAAAGGGGTCATTATGCTGGCTAGTCCATAAACATGATGATAAACTATGTGAAGAAGCATTTGAGGGAAATCTGAAAACAGTTGAATGACATCCCCCACATTTATTTTCTTGTTACTTACAATAACTTTATCATTCACAAATTTTACAGGGATAATTCAAATAAAATATAATTAGAATTCTGCTCTAGGCAGGCAAATTTGGATTTAATAAAAGTCATAAGTGGAAAAGCAATTAAATTACAGTAGATTTGTTAAAGGATCCCTCTTCCTATATATATATATATTGCAATTACTCTTACCTTCACTCTGTATGGTTGAAGTTGCATGCCTAGTCTCTCACTTTCCACTGAAGCAAAACCAAATAATACATTATTCCAGATATATCTGCTGAACAAAACTTGCAGTGTGTTTATATGTTTGGATATGAATAATTTCAAGTAAATAGAGGCATCATTATCATATTGTTCAAAGCAAAGCAGATTATTCTTCTCAGTCACCTTCTGATTGAAACACTGTAACTGGTGGTTAGTTTATGCTGGCTGGCTGCCAAGTGAAAGCAATTATGTGCAATAATAGCAAAATTAAGAGGTGAGTGTTGCTGTTTTACAGCAGGACATGGCAAAACCCATTTCCTTCTGTCAGCTGTATCTTGATTACACACACAGAGTCACACAGGCAAGCTGTCTTAAACACACACACATGCGTGCACACATTCTTGTTCTTTGTCGTTTGCTGTCTTTCCTGTGGGTTTTAACTTGAGGTCACTGAAACCAGAAAAGAGGAAGAATGCAGAGCAGAGTGTTTGAAAGCAAATGAGAGTAAACGTCTCGCTTTGTGGGGGAAGGACAGAAAACAAAAAGAAGAAGAAAATAAAAAAGCAAAACAAAAAGCCTATCACAGTTATTGTTCTAACTGTGATAATACTTTATTTTTCACTGACAGGTGTCCTAGTGGTAAACGTTACATGGAGGAACAAGACTTACGTGGGAACACTGTTGGACTGCACAAAGCATGACTGGGCCCCTCCTAGGTAGGCAAACATTCTGAGTCTGTTTTTTCTCTGCTGTATTTTAACCCCTAATCTCAGGCAAGAGACCGTACACAGATTAATAAAGCACAACTGGTTATAATTGAAAACATGCCCCAGTGAAACGAGTAGTTCTCTGTTCCAAGGTGAAATGTGGGGTGGAAGTTTGTTTTTATTTTACTTTTGTGTTTTTGAGAGGGAAGGGGAAATACATGGGATTCAGTCAGAGAGCAGATCATTTCAAAATGCATTTCGGTAAGTTTGCAAAATTTTTTGCTCTGTTATTCTAATTAGGTGGATGTGTCCTTGCCATTTTTGTCCTTTTTTAATGACTTTGCCTTTGACACTGTAATATTCTCATTTGTCAGAAGGACATCTTTCCTTTAACGTGTGTGAAGGTTCTCTCATGGGACGTGGTGGTGGTGGTGGTTTTTATTATTTCAGTTCACACTCCTGCTGATGAAATCTATTGTGTCTGTACAGGTTTTGTGAATCACCGACAAGCGACCTGGAAATGCGCGGAGGACGGGGCAGGGGGAAGCGGGCGAGGTCTGCTGCAGCTGCGGCTGTACCTGGGAATGATGCGAGTTTTGCAGAGTCCAGAGGACTTCAGAATAAAAATCGAGGTGGTGCCAATGGGAAGGGGAGGAGGGGCAGCCTTAACTCGAGTGGGCGCAGAACACCCCCAAACTGCACCATAGATGAAGTCAAAGCCAGCCCCTCGTCCACAAACAAGAGGAAATCTAAGCCTCCTATGGAGCTAGATTTGAACTCCAGTTCAGAGGACAATAAGTCTGGAAAACGCATTCGTACTAACTCTAGAAGCACTCCCACCACCCCACAGGGGAAACCTGAGACTACTTTTTTGGACCAAGGCTGCTCTTCCCCGGTGCTGATTGACTGTCCTCACCCCAACTGCAACAAAAAGTACAAGCACATTAACGGATTGCGTTACCATCAGGCTCATGCACACTTAGACCCAGAAAACAAACTGGAGTTTGAGCCTGACAGTGAAGACAAAATTTCAGACTGCGAGGAAGCACTGAGTAATGTGGCACTTGAATGCAGTGAGCAAAGCACAAATTTGCCAGGCTTTGATCTGCTTAAAGCACCGACATCTCCTTCCTCCATTGCTACCCCAGGGACCCCCAAGGGAAAGAGGGAACTGACCAGCAATGGCCCTGGTTCAGTTATTGGTTCCAAAACTGGCAAGAATTCTGGGAAAAAGAAGGGTCTGAACAGTGAATTGAACAGCCTTCCAGTAATTTCTAACATGGCAGCCACACTGGATAATTGCTCAGTAGCAGATGGCAATTTGCAAACCGAAATGCCAAAATTGGAGGCTGAAGGGTTAATTGACAAGAAGAGTTTGGGTGATAAAGGCAAGAAATCTAACAATTGCAAAGTGGATAAAAACCTTTCCAAACTGAAAACAGCCAGGCCCATTGCCCCAGCGCCAGCACCAACTCCTCCCCAGTTAATAGCTATACCTACTACAGCCTTTACAACCACCACTACAGGGACAATACCGGGACTGCCCTCTCTAACAACTACTATTGTTCAGGCTACACCAAAGAGCCCTCCACTGAAACCTATTCAACCAAAGCCCACAATTATGGGAGAGCCAAGCACTGTAAACCCAGCTCTCACATCACTCAAAGACAAAAAGAAAAAGGAGAAGCGAAAGCTGAAGGACAAAGAAAGCAAAGAGACGGGCAGCCCCAAGATGGATTCTAAGATGGGGAAGCTGGAGGATTCAAAAGGGTCTGGAAAAGACTTATCTGGACATTTTTTAAAGGACCATCTCAACAAGAATGAAGTGCTAGCTAATGGACTGTCAGAGTCTCAAGAGAGCAGGATGGCAAGTATTAAGGCTGAAGCTGATAAAGTTTACACGTTCACAGACAATGCGCCCAGCCCTTCCATAGGGAGTGCCTCCAGGATGGAATGCAGCACTTTGGTGAATGGACAATCTGCCATGGCCCCACTGCACGTGTTGACACAGAATGGCGCAGACAGCACGGCCACTAAAACCAACAGCCCTGCTTACTCAGATATTTCTGATGCAGCTGATGATGGTGGCTCTGATAGCAGGTCAGAGGGCATGAGGTCAAAGGCCAGCTCTCCATCAGATATTATTTCTAATAAAGATGGTGTCGTAAAAGGACATTCTTCAACCACAGCACAATCAGCTCAAGCAAAAGAGTCTCATTCTCCCTATTACCATGGCTACGATCCTTATTATTCCCCAAGTTACTTGCACTCTGGACAGGTCAGTGCCCCAGCAGCTGGGAACAGCAGTACCCCACAGGCGCTGAAGATTAAAAAAGAGGCTGAGGAAGAGGCTGAAAAGAAAGAGAAGGCAGATTCGTCAGATGCCAAGAAAAGCGAAAGCACTTCCTCTAATTTGCAGCCGCAACATCAGTCAGTAATAACTCAAAGACACCCTGCACTTGCTCAGTCACTTTATTATGGACAGTATGCCTATGGGCTCTATATGGACCAAAAGTCCTTAATGGCCTCCAACCCTGCTTACAGGCAGCAGTATGAAAAATACTATGAGGACCAGAGACTAGCAGAACAGAAAATGGCACAAAGTGGGAGGGACTGTGAAAGGAAGAATGACCCCCCCTTGAAGGAGATTGGGAAGGATGACAACAAGCAGAAAAATATTCCATCTGCCACTATTTCAAAGGCCCCTTCAACTCCAGAGTCCAGCAAAAATAACACTAAAATAGGGGCAACAGTTCCTAACAAAGGTGAGGAGACAAGCAAATCACAGATCCTTTCCAATCACCAGCAGCAGCTTCAGTCTGATACTTTCAAAGCCAAACAAATGGAAAACCACCAGCTTATAAAGGAGGCTGTGGAGATGAAATCTGTCATGGACTCCATGAAGCAAACAGGAGTAGATCCAACCACAAGATTTAAACAGGTAAGATCACAGGAAATGGAACAAGAGTGTCTTGGTTTATCTTTTAAGTCATGTGAGATTTTCTCCCTGATTCTGCTGTGTTCTTCTGCCTCTGCAGCCAAACAAGCTCCACCATCCTTTTTTCATGCTGAATGGTATTGTAGTCTGTGAATAGACCAATAAACCTCCCAGTTCAGCTGTTTGAAAAGAACAAAAAAATAAATTAAAAAGTCTAGTAAGGTGGTGACAGAACCCGGGCTTAAGACCTGAATAGACTATTTTAAATTATATGCATGAATAAAATAGAATTAGATTTCTCTTTTAGATGTAAATTCTTAGCATTTTGCTTAGTTCAGAAATGAGAAATTTCAAGCAAAATAAGCAGCTTTCATTGTGAGAGGACTTAAAGTAGATTTGAAACATGGTTTGAAGTGTTTCTTTTTTTTGTTAAATGACAGTTGGCATTTACTAAAGATGGGTGAGCTGGTTCTTTGAAGAGTTGGCTTAAAGCACAGCTCTTTATCTTAACCCAAGGTGACCTTTCTGAAGCAGTTAAGTTCCCCTTCTCTCCTCAACCAACCTCAAGCCCCTACAGACCTACACAATGGATGAAATTCTCTCTCCATTGAAGTCAGCGATAGTTTTGCCATTGACTTCAGTGTAACCAGAATTTTATCCAGTGGCTTCATGCTGACCTTCGTAGATGTCACATTGCCTTCATTTGAGGCAATGCAACTGTCTCCGTGCTCTGAACTGGAGCCTCAATGCTTGGTGCTTTCATGTTCTGGTGTGTGGTACATCCCAGCCTCCACCCTTACGGGCTGTCTTTCAAGGTACAGTGGGGTCAGGGGAGTGGGAGTAGGGAGCTCTAAAGGAAGTGGGATGGTACAGCCCTAAGCAGGAGAAGATTTCTGCTGATTCAAGTGAGTATTTGAACCAGACTGTCCAAGCGCTTAGTTGTGTGCTTGTATTTCTGTGGCGTGTGCCATAAATGTCTGTCAGTCGGAGAAAATGTTTACAATTAGCTCTTGCATATCCTGTATTAGAAAAATAAGTTTTCCTGTTACTACTCCATACCAGTTTGCTGTGGTGTTGTAAAGAACTCACCTACCTAATTCTATCACATATTTATAAGCTGCTCTGTGTAATATATTACGTAAAAAAGTATTTACAGTGCCCAGTACATGTTCTTTAAACCATGTGATCCCGATCCGGTAAATACTTGCCCATCTGTAACTTTACAAGCTCAAATAAGATTGTCAGCTGAAAAAGTCTGCTTTAATGTCTGACTTCAACTGATTCCTGGATGTTTGTAATATCAGAGGCAGTATTAGAGTCTTTCCAGCTAGATCAGCTTTTCATGTGCATTGTTCCAGGTATCCTAAGTGCTCTAGCATATCATTAGCCAGCTCTAATTTTGTGGTTCACAGATACTTTTTGCTCTCTAGTGGGAAAAATCTCTCTGTGGGCTTTAATTAAAATGTTTTATGAATAACATGGTCTCAGAACTTTATTACATTGCATATGTATTTCATGATTAAACTAGTTAAAGGCATGAAGAAGGATATAAGATGAAGCAATTGAATTAAATTTTGATAATAGACTCTTGCTCCTTCATGGGAATATTGGTTTGACTTTGAGCTCGAGGCACTCTGTAGCAAGCAAACCTCTCCTCTATGTACTAGGAATATGGTATTAAAACAGCTATTAAAAATACATTAACTGGAATATGAGAAATATCAATAACAAACTTAGTTCTACATCTAAGTTCAGAACAATCTTTTTCTCCTCTGTATTAGGATCCAGATTCACGAACATGGCATCATTATGTCTATCAGCCCAAATACCTTGATCAGCAAAAATCAGAAGAACTTGATCGTGAGAAAAAGTTAAAAGAAGACAGCCCTAGAAAAACACCTAACAAGGAAAGTTCCCTGCCGAACCTTCCTGTCTCATTAGCAAGCATTAAAGAGGAGCCTAAAGAGGTCAAGCGTTCTGATTCTCAATCAGTGGATGAGAGCAAGATAAAAAACGATGATCAAAAGACTCCTGTAAATTGGAAGGACTCTCGGGGTGCTAGAGTAGCAGTTTCCTCACCAATGAGTCAGCACCAGTCGTACATCCAGTACTTGCATGCTTACCCGTATCCGCAGATGTACGATCCCAACCATCCAGCCTACCGCGCAGTCTCTCCTGTCCTAATGCACAGCTATCCCGGTACGTATTCCGAAATCTGTCTTGCACTCTAGTTAAGATTTGCATCCTCCAGTTCAGCAAAGCCTGCGTTTTCATACTTCTGTTAGTAGATAGGGTAAATTAGAAGCTTCATGGGTGATGTTGTGTTTCCACTCGGGAAAGTTCTGTAGATGAAACTGATTTAATACAAGATGTTCCTTTTATGAACTCTCAAGTTTCTCAACACTTGACAGTCTGCTGTTGCTGTTAGACTGACAGATAGTTTATTGCCTATAAAAATATTCTAAGCACTTACTGTCAGAACCATTATAGTTACTACTCCTTTTACTTAAAGAGGACCCATAAATGTCTGAAATGGCTGTCAACTCAACCCTCTTTATAACCTCCATTCATCAGGGTAAATTAGGTGATGAAATTGAAGAGCAGCAGGGCCATTTGGTAGTCATGTGATCTACTTTTGATGTTATTCTCTGTTCTGACATTGTCTCCTCCTATACTGATATAATCAAAATGTAAAAACAATAACTTGACGTGGTATGTATTGTTTACCTGCAGGAGCCTATCTCTCTCCAGGATTTCATTATCCAGTTTATGGGAAGATGTCAGGGAGAGAAGAGGCAGAGAAGGTCAATACCAGCCCAAGCATCAATGCAAAATCAACCACTGAGTCCAAAGCACTGGATTTGCTCCAGCAGCATGCCAACCAGTATCGCAGCAAGTCGCCTGTTGTAAGGCTTCGTCCGTTCTTACTGAAGAGTGTTACGTACACGAAGGGGTAGAGCAGGAACATAATCATAGGAAGCATACAATCTGGCATCAAGCTATGAATGCATGATTTTTCTTTACAGCACTGCTTGCAATAAAAGCAATTTATAGTCAGGATCTTTCTGTGGCATAAACTGGAAGTGACACACACATATAACTCAGTTCTGTGCCGAGTTTTCCTTTCTTGAATGGACTCGGAGAAACAGATTCAGAGAAACCTCCTGCTGCACAGATTTTTGCAGTTAAACAGGAAACTCCTGTTTGGAAACAGATAATGAAATGAGAAGTTGGGCTATGGGATTTGATAATATCCCCTCCTTGTATTTGCCAAGAATACAAGTCTTCCAAGTAGCTGATTACCAGCCCCCAAATCTGAAGATTTACAAATAAGATTTACAAAGCTGGAACAAATATTGTTATTTCACTTTCAGATAAGTTGGTGCTGGTTTTAATTGTGAGCAAGTCACTGACCCTCATTCTATTTTTTAAAAGGTTTTTCTGCTATTCAGTCAAACTTGATCCCCAGGGGTTTTAGAAGATTGAGAATTAATTAACATACATTTTCAGTGGCTCACCTAGGTTGTTCAGGCATTGGCAAGCCAGTTGATCTTCAGGGGGCCCAAAACTAGAAGTGACCATGATGTCTTCAAGATGCAGTGTGTTGCCTCAAAATCTCTGTGCATTGGGAAATCTCCATTAGCCCGAAAGACTAGCATTAACTTAGAATCAAATGCAAATATTCCAGTGGAGATACATCTTCAGAAAAAATCAGCTTAATCATTTGTATTCAAAAAGTTTTTGACAGGTAGTAGCACATGATTTTGTTGTGATTTCATCCCCTTTAAAATTTTCACATCAGTTTTCTTTCACTTTCTGTTACTAGCCTGTGGAAAAATCACCAGCTGAGCGTGAACGGGAAGCAGAAAGGGAGCGAGACCGCCATTCTCCTTTTAGCCAGAGGCATCTCCACACACACCACCATACACATGTAGGAATGGGCTACCCCCTTATACCCGGACAGTATGACCCATTTCAAGGTGAGCAGAAAATTTTCAGTGGGTGGGATTGGCTTCCCTCATGGAATTGTTGCCTTGACATTGGAAATAGTGCCTACATGAAGTATTTTGAATAGAGATCCCATTGTTAAATCAGAAGTGCTTTGCGTTTAGGAAGAAGGCTTGAAAATTCATGGCAGGTACTAGCAATAAATTAATAGCTTCATGCCTGAGAAATACCAAGTTTTGTTTCTAAACCTGGGTGTCAGAGCATTATTAAAGATGTACCAGTTAGGCTGTCATCCACATGAATGTTTTGATTCCTCCCGCAAACTGACAGTAACTGGCTGAAAGGCAGTAACAAATCCAAACCAAACAACCTCCTTTTTGTATAATTAGGGTTGTGCAAGCAATGGAGGAAGTGTAGCAAAGACAAAAGCTTTTTATACTGAACGTATTTTATGTACAAGGCATTGCAGTCACAAGGCTTTGTGCTTGTTATAATTTGACTGTTTGAAAGAGGACTCTTTGTATTTTGGCAAATGCCGTGCACAAAGTTGCAGTCGGGGAAAAAGCAGCTCAGTGAGATACGATTTATTCTCCCTAGGTTTTATACCAGTCTTTGAATGCTTTTTCTCTAACCGTGGACTCTAGCTGAATTAAAAGGAGGTTTCCTCCCATGCAGCAAAGTGCGTGCTATCACAATTGGTGGCTAAATGACATTTCTTATTTACCTTCACTTGGTGCCTCAGCACTTATTTTTCCTGTGTAAAAGTCTTGACAATTCTTAGTGTGATTCAGTGATTCCATATGCCTTTTGGGATGCATTATGCTTGTTCAGTAGCAAAACTGTAAAAATGGTAAGTTATTATGAAAGTATTGTATCCTGAGCAGCCGGCATGCCGTTCCTGTAATTCACTGTGACTTTTGATTCTTGATGTTTCCTGGTACCTGTTATTTCTACTGAGCTTCCTATTCATGAACTCATACAAACCACTTAGCATCATGCAGTGCAGTATTTAGAAAGGAATGCAGTAAGTTGAAATGCTGTAATTTCTTGTACAATATCTATCAAAAACAATTCAGATTATTACAGAAGGATATATTTATCATACTGGGCAGACTGTCTTAACAATGTTGCCTGCAATATTTGCCATTTATGCAGTGTTAACCCCCCCACATTTTCTGGCTGTTTGCCTTAGAGATCTTTCCTACCACTTCTCTAAGCACAAAAATCCATTAAAACCAGACGTACATCAGCATTCCTTTGTTTCTTCTTTCTCTCAGGATTGACCTCTGCTGCCCTTGTTGCCACTCAGCAGGTGGCTGCACAGGCCTCTGCATCTGGTATGTTTCCTGCACAAAGAAGGTAAATAGCCAATAAATTATATGTTGTAACATAGAGAGGAGAAAGCAAATCATAGAGTTTTTAGTCTGATGGTGTGCATTTCCTCGTATGACACAGTTTTTAAGGTTGAGGAAACACTTGGTGCTTTGGGTTAACTGCAGTTTTATTCTCCTTAGAATGACATTTTGTCCTTCCTTAGTTGTGTTCTTTACCTGTAACATAGGTCATTAAGAAAGAATAAATAGTCTGTCTCCTGAGATTTTCCATAGAGTGTGTTTTAAGGATTGGTATTCAGATAAGAGATTATGAAATACAATTTAAGATCCAAATTTTTAATAAAATGGTTTTAAAATTAATGTTCAGTTGACTCCATGCATGACCAGAAAAACTTAGTATTTTATCTATTCTGCAAGTTGGCCTGGTTTGCTGATCTTGCTTTCAGAGAGGTTTGTTTGGGAGCCTGTTAGAGATGGCTTCGTATTTAAGTCACACACCCATTTCCCACATTTGCCTCTCAGCTATTTACTAAGTTGTCAATAGGAAAACTTCTGTGTTATGGTGATCCCATATCCAGTGAAAATCCCAAGGCACCTTTTAGCATAAGGGTTTTGTTCACAGCTGCCATGTTAAACCCCAGAGTTTAATGTATTAAATAGAAGCATGCAGGTCCCTGTTACAGGTGTCTGTCTGAAAGCTGATGCTGAAACAAGCAACCATTAGCTGGAATTATTTGAGTAAGAAATGTTTGTTGCCCTGAAAGAGCTGATGGATGGGGTATGATGATAGGGTATCAGAACCCAGAAGATAAATCCTGGCACAGGGTTACTTCTTAGGATGTCGTTCCTGGCGGGGGAGGGATGAGGACACGGCTTGATATCTTTTCTTCTTGGGTTTCAGAATACTTGTAAAGACTTCATTTCATGCATTCAAGGTACAGGACAAAAAGTGTGAGGAAAGGATGCTGCTTACTAAACCCTTTTTCCTTCTCTTTTCAGAGAATGATGAATTTGGGGATGAACATTGTCATGTGACTGGCTCACATGAGGAAGCGCTTTATTACAGACATCAGTTCCATGGTGTTAATTTGAAATGCCTTAATGGCAGGCAAAAACCAGTCATTTCATTTTTGTAAATTGCAGATTTTATCACAGAGTAACAAATGTTGCTGTAATTAGACTTCTGTTTTTATAT
>VZTN01018864.1:23094-46499 GCA_013400515.1 Erpornis zantholeuca | reverse complement strand
CTTTACTTTTTTTGTATCAGTACCAAGGCTCGCACACAGGGTCTGCTGCTAAGTTGCGAACCACACACTAAATGGAGATATGTATTTGTCATGTTTAGAAGGCGTTAACCGCAAAAGGCTGTTTGGGTTTTTTTTTTTTCTCTTCTTCTTCCTTTTCTTTTTCTTCTCTCTTTTTTCCTTTCCAATTGTAAATAAATAATGTTATGTATCAGTGTGCCTGAACCTTGCATACCCTTCTGGTATTTCCCACAAGCTCTCAGAGAGGCTAACTGTGATGACACTTTGGTACAATGTAGATGTCTATTTGGTGGTTCCTATTAAGATGCATCAGTGTAAAATGTTACTGTAATCACTGTTTCATTGTAATTGTGTATTGTGAAAAATATACCTTTGGAAGGCATGGGGATTCTAGTACCACAAAAACTGTGTTGTATATACTGTATAGATTTTAAATGGAGATAATGAGCATCTGTGAATAATGAAATGTCTTTTTTGATAATCTTGAATGGCAGATAACCTAATAGCCTGCATACAAGAAGACATCTGTGATTGTTCTATTACTTGAATAGTCCTGCAGTCTTTTTTTTAATGTTTACAATTACCCAGATTTAGAGGAGAGACTTTAATGCCATTACCTGTTTACTTGTTTTATGCTGTAACCTAGTTTATTTTATGTAAAACCTATATCAAATGCTTTCATTTTTTTACTTGCCTTAAATAATTTGGCAATCAGAATAATGAAAAAAAAATTTGATTTTTTTAAATTTTATTTTATTTTATTTTTCTTTTTTGACTTCTGGGTGTCTATGAGCCACTTTGAAAGATGTGTCATAGCTGTAGATAGCAGAGGCTGCAGCAGTGGCACAGCTCCTAGTCATGCTCCTGCTGGGCTTGTGCCATTGTCCTCTCCCAGCGGGCAGAGCAGGGCCCAAGCCAGATGGCAGATGGACCTCTTTCAGTTGACCCTGATAGGCTCAAAAAAGGCCCATGATAACACTCTGGATGGTATTAGGGGAACTGAAGTCTCTAATACCTGTTTTAGAGCAGCTCTGTATGCTATAAATTACAGGCAATTTTTTTGCTATTAAATCTGTATTGCCCTTCCCCCAAAAAATGAATAGATGCCTAAAAACAAAGGACCTGTCAGTTTAAAAAAAAATCCTTTGCTGTGTTTAACCTGCATTACTACAAGATAAATATTTTATGTGGCTATACCACCTTTTTTGTTACAATGCAGTTAACACAGTTCACAGTAACATGAAATCGCTAATCATGATGCGAAAAAAAAGTCAGATTTACTGGTCAGGTTTTTGAGGCTTTAACTTTTTTCCTTTTTTGCATATCCCAGTTATATTGATTGTCAAAACTGCTTTTTAAAGTTTTACTGGTTTTTTTTTCGTTTTGTGTTTGTTGGGGTTTTTTTTGACAGGCTGAATTATCGCAAGTTAAAGGTTGTTCTTGAAGTTGGTTCCGTTTCTTCTACCTTGTGAATACTTAATACAGAAGGATGAATTAAAGATTCCCAACAGACAAGCACACTTGGACTTTTATATTACTATGATGAATCTGCCATTAATATTGCTATAATTGTTTTATTTTTATAGGCATAAAATCAGTTCCCTTAGTGAATAGTTATAAGGTTTATTGATTTTTACTACACATCATTCATCTGTGGCTTACTATTATTGTCTTGTTCTGAACACGTTCAGAAGTCTCACAGTGGTGACATACTACAAGTTAGCCTCACAAAAAATGGGAAGGAAGGGGTGTTTTCTTTGAAAAAGGGGATATTGTGAATGCAGGGCTCTTGAAATAATAAATGCCTTATTACTTCTATAGTAAAGGCTCAGATGGCTTTTCTGTTGAAATATACCATTGACTTTTGTTTTTTTCCTGTCTAAACCATTAATGCTGCCACAGCAAAACAGATCTTATAAATTCACACTATTGGTGATTTTGATTTATTTTGTGGTTTGTGTGTCAAAAGTAACTGTAATTATTTACTCAGATTGATACAGGGTAAGCAACAGTTAAAATTACAGTTAATGTTATAGATTTATTGTATCCTTTAAGCCTCTAAGAGTGGCTAACATCTATTGTCAATTATTGTTTTCCTGCACTTAAAATTATTATGTCGTCCATCTAGCTTCATACCCTTTTTTTTGGTTTAACACTCTCCATACTAACTTCCCTAAAGGCTGTGCCACAGTGAGTGTCACTCTCTGGTTCAGCACTCCCCAAAGCCAGAGGGTGTCCACCCACAAGTCCGAGCACTGACCTGCAGCAGCCAAGGTCATCTCACCACGGTGTGAGCATCCAAAGGAAGGGCAAACTGAAGCAGTAGTACCGAGGGAGACAATTTATACACCTGGGAGCTAAGAGCTGCAGAGGCTGGTCACTGAAAAGAGGCAGCAGAAGTATCACAATGCAGATGCATTGGATGGAATTACACTTTTTGCTGCCTCTAGCTGACCTCTACCACCTTGCCCTTCCAGCAGTAGCTAACAGTGACTTCTTTCATCCAGATGTTGCTGGATGTCTTGCAAAGGTGAAGCAGGGCTCATGCAGTACACTCGTTTGACTTTCAAATGACGTCAAATGTAATGCAAATGCAGCTAGAGAAATGGAAGGTCTGCCAGTGCAAGCCCATCACACAGAATCAAAAAAACCCAGCCAGGGAGCTACTGCCTGTGATACTTGCAGTGGGAAAAAGTGGATGTGAAGAGCAAGGGCGGGTGGGGCTTTTTGAGTTACCGTGTAGCTCTAGGGGCTGCAACAGGACTGGAGTCTAACCAACTGAGCAGCTGGCTGCTAGGGCTAGCCTAGAGCTGGTGAAAATGGGGGCTGGGAGAAACATAACTTCAGTTCTGTAATTTGGATCCCCTGGTGGCCTTGGGGAACACCTGAGAAGTCACAGAGATAATTCTGTGTCCTGCAGTCCCTCCTTGCTTCTGATAGGTGCACTGGCTGGGCTTAATCATTTGGTCACTCATCACACTTGTCACTCTGCTGTCAGAACAAGGACCCCCAAAGGACATGAATTCAGAGCATCCTTGAATCCATCCTAAAACGCACTCAAGGGAATGTTGTTAGCAAAAAAAAATTGCTAAAATAAACAAAGGACACCACAGTGCCCTTCTATGGCTCTCTGCCCTGGCTCTTCTCAGGGAACCAGTGAGAGTCAGGCAGAGTCTAATACATCTTTCCTTCTGGCATCAGAGTCTTGTCACTATCACAACTGACAAAAGTACTGTCCTTACATTTCTTTCTCAGAATCTTACTCCAGGGTTTGCTTGCCTCTCTCCTCTTCTCTCCCCTCGCTGTGTCACTTGCCAGCTTAATGAGCCCTCTTACACCCATCTGATATCATCAAAACTGTGTTTGCACATCTAAAAGCTTTCTGCATACATTTGTGAGCTTGACCCTTGATTAGTTCTCTCTTTTTATCACAATTTTTCCATTGACCTGCACCTTTTTCTCTATCTTAGACTGCGTTAATGCATCCTGCCTCTTTTTAGCTTACAGTGTTTGGGACACAGAACATGTCTCACTTCAGATTCATATAGCATTGTTCATATTTATAGCTACCTCTTAATAATAGCTACAGCACCCTGTAGATGACAGCACAAGATGCCATGAGTAGCTAGGACAGACCACTGTTAACAAGGAACTTAAGGTAACTGACAAAAAACATCACCATTTTCAAATGTATTTTGAAACCATCCAATGACTCAAAATTGTGAATGATTCGAAGCCCACATAGGAAGTCTGAGCCTTTATCTCCCCGCATCAGAGAGAACTGGAGACATACAGTCATTACTTAATGTACCAGCTTTGTTCTGCTTCAGAAAGAAAGCTCTGATTTCAGTTTTAGCACTTTAGGTAGCTCTCTGTACTAAACACCCTATAGTATTACTGTGAACTACAGTTCTCCCTCAGGAAGTTTTTTTTTCTAGGTCAGTATGTCCTAAGTTCTCATAGCTTCAGCTTTTTTTTGCAAGGTTGGCTTTTTTTTCCTTCTTTTTTCTCTCTTTTTTTTTTTCTTTCTTTCTTTCTTTTCTTTTTTCTTTTCTTTTGGAGGGAATGAATCTTACTGTTACCAAGAAATGCAAGAGATTTTCATTCAGGAGAGAAGCCATCAGCTGAAGCTGTGCATGTTCCAGTGGTGGGGAGATAGACACCAGTAAAACTCTTACACTGGCTTTTTGTAATTTTTGTGCAAAATAGGGCTAAATAGGGCTTTCAAACTCTGTAGCAACTCTGAAATTTCTCATCTGGGCTGATAAATTAGCAAACTTAGGGACTGAGCAAAGGTAATTATTACTTGCAGCCTAGAAATATTTGTCATGGAGGAAACTTAATCTCATCCATATCATGACAGAGAAATGTTCTGGGGACTATGAAAGCAGATTTTGTTATAAACCAGTGGACTCCTGCAGACCCAGACGATACCTGTGTAGTTCAGTCCCAGTGGCCTCACAGATGTTTCAGCAGCATTCTGTGGTCATTTTAAGTGGCATAATGATGTATGTTAGTTAATTATTACATGATATCTATCATTTGAGTTTGCTGATGGTAGGATGGTGCTTGCTTACTGCTTTGAACAAAACGCTACACAATTTCCTCATGAAACATTTCAGCAATGCCTTGTAAAAATAAGATCAGTAGGCAAAGGCCCTCTGAAAGCCTGTTTAAACCCTTAAGACAGGGGAGTAGTTTTAAGGCATCCATCCTGACAAGTAAATTAGTTCTGTTCTTTTAATTGTTTCCAAGGCCCTGAGGGTGTTACCAAGCCTTGCTCACCCTGCGCAGCCTCCCACGGAGCTTGCTCTCCCCATCCCTTCTTGGTAGCCCAGGACTCCCATTTCAGTCCAGGCTGTTCATCCCTGGCTCAGGGATACAGATGCCCTGGGATAGAGCTGTATCCTGGTTGTCTTGCCTCTGGCTGGGGTCAGTGGGAAGGGATCAGCCTCCAGCAGGCCCCAGCCCTGGCCGCACCTTCAGAATGAATGAGAATGTGCATTTTCTGCTCTTAAGGGATTTGTGTTTAAGCTGTCTCTTACAGAAGAAAGAGCTTATGCAGGGAAAGGGCTTCAGTAAGACCCCGCTAATATTTTCTTAAATCGACAAATGTAAGGTTAAAGAGGAATTTTGTCTTTATGTGTTTCAAATCAAATAGTGGAAATGAGGTGTGGAATAAAAAGCCCCAGACTTGAAGAACTGCCTGCATGGCTAAGAACTGCCATGAAAAAAACAGACCCTTTTTTCCTTAGTTTTTTAACCCTTCTTTCCTCAATATTATAAACTTGTATTTGAGAGTCCAAGTGACACTAGAAATAAGCTACCAGAGCATTTTTTTTCCTCTCTCCTTCCAGTGAGAGTGACTGAAAAGGACAATTAGGTGTAAAAGGAGCTGGCTCTTAATATATGCACTCAAACAAGGCACATGTTGTATACAGACCGTGTTTCTCATTAATGAGCTCCCTATTCAGCAGTTGTCAGCTCTTCCTTCCTTTGGGGCTCTCTGTTCCCCAGAAGAGAGTGGGAGGCACCACATCAAGGGCTACATGGACTGCAAGAACAGCTGAGATTTCTGCTCTTCCTTTGCTTATAAAAGCCAGAGCAAGGCTTTTTATAATTTCCTTTTGTCCATACCTTTCCCCACTCTGCCACTAAGTCAGCTTACGTATTTGCAGTGATGAGCCTCATCAAGCCACTGATTTTCAAGCAGAGCTCCAGACAGAAGAGGTCGTTAAAATGTCAATGATAACATGTTCCATGCCATGCATTGGAACATAACAATTTAATACCAAGCTTTGCCACAAGTGTCTGCAGCCCTAATTCATGATCCCCCTGCTCAAAAATAATCTGATTTCCTTGAATAGAGAAATTGCCAAATCCTCAGACTCTAAATGACTTGTGGCTTTCCTGAAACCAGTTGACCATTTTCCCTTTGATCTGTCAGGAGATTGTCCCCAAGTTAAGATTTATTTCCCCAAAGAAAGTGTAGAAGAAACTGCTACAGAAAGAAAACATTAAAAATAGCAAGACAGAGTCCAGTTCTTTATGCCAGAACACCTCTCATTAGGCTTAGGCAGGCTCTTCTGCAACTCAGATAAGGATTTGGTCCCTTGAGGCAGAGCAAGTAATTGCTATTTGGTAAAGCTCCTTCCTTCTTCCTGGAGTACATGCACATGTACTCTCTCAGATGCTCACTCTCAGATGTTCTCACTCTCCCCTTTGTTATGGGGTCACACATAAATGATATATGCATTATTTGATACCAGGTTGCTTAGAGGTTTCTTTTGTAGCCCACTGATAGCTCTCCAATAGCAATGGCTGCTCAGTTTTGGAGTTTAAATATCTGCACTTCACACGAGGTCACAAGCTTTTAAAACCTGTCCCACTTGTAAAAGGGTTAGTGAACATACCCTAAAATTCAGTTGTATGAAGGAGAGCAGTACATCAGTGTGTTGTGCTGGCAAATCATTCACGAGGCACACAGAAAGAGGAGGGAACAATTAAAGCAGGCCCAGATACGTGGATAGGACAGGACACATTTACATAAAAGTGACCTCACAGAAAACTTCTGAGTCTGCTCTAAAGACTTTGGTGCTGTAAAGAAATGTGACTTTCTGTAATGAAATACAGGGCTTTGGAGAGTTGTGGGTCCAGCAGGGTCACCTGAGCAGCACATGGAGCAGAGGGGTCACGTAAGTCACTGAGCAGGCGCAGGAGAGAGCCCAGACACTGACACTACAAACTGCAGTCAGTCCCAGTAAAGAAAGCTCTGGCACTTCACAGGCAGACCTTCACTGTGGAGTTAATGTGGGGCAAATGTACTCAGGGCAGATCTGACTCTTCTGAAGCTGTTTAGTGCTTGCTACAGGCTTACATGTCACTGCCTTATGAACGGCCCTCTCCATGTGCTCTGCTTTCCTCAGTGGCACAGGCCTGCAGCATCAAGGGGCAAGGTGTTTACCATCCAGAGAGGGGTGAGTTACGCTAGTACATCTGAGCAACTTACTGAGGATAAGACAGGATAAAGCATGGGTCACTCTTAAACTTCAAGAATGGCCTGACAAAAAGTTTTCTTTAGAGAGCACTATACCTGTCGCATTACTGACACGCAACTTGCCTGCCCCAAAGGACATGATTTCTTCTGCTTCAGGCTGCTGTACAATTAAAATACACCTTCTCTGTCTGCCATCTGAAAGGAGGATTAAATTATAGAGAAAGAGAACTTTATTGCTGGGTAGAAAATTATCATTCAAGGGACTGTATGTGGCAAACGAGAAGTGTTTGTCTCCAGTTACGCTTCCTCTCATGGCAGTAAGCTGAAACCTTTGATACTGTTCTCTTTCATTGTTTGTTTCATTATCAATTCTTACATTCTTTTGGGACCCATTAAATAGCAGTATTAGATTACTAGTCACCAGGGTAAAGGGCCCATATCTCCTCATTAAAAGGTTGATGTGTGTTTGAGAAGCCATTTTGTGTATTTTTTGCTGTAAGAAGGATACTTCCATCACAGGATATGATAGTTTTGTACTTGCTTTTGTTTTGGCTGCTCTGTTTTTAAAACTTAGCACTTCAGTGTGCAGCTTAGATGAGCTCAGCTGAATCTTCAGGATTCAGGATTTCCTGTGTTACTAAGATCAAAATCAGTACTATACTTGCACATTAATTGCCCCATATATTTACTAATGTTTTACAGTCTTGTGGGTTTGTTCCTTGTTATGGTTTTGTTTGTTTATTTGTTTGTTTGTTTAAAACCTTGTTCGAATGAAAGGGGAAAACAAGCTTCCAGAAATTAAACTTTGACAGTTTGGGGCTTTTCCTCCCCCCAATTTTTAAAGGACAAAATTAATTCACAAATCATTCAGATTCTTGGCAGGATCTTGTAGCTGATAGGGAAAACTAATTTCAAAACGAGTCATCGATTTAATGAAGACAACATTTATCAATAATATGATTACCCCTCTGACTCATGCTAACACTCATTTGACTAGTGTACAATGATCACTAGGATGAGAATTGAAAACCTACTCGATTTTGACTCTGTAAGGCAAACACAGGACAGTCTCCAGGAGGTTTTATCAGGGTGGCTAAGAGCAGTTAGGGAAGCAGACGAGACCACCATCTCCCTTTCACAACCCTGCACTCCTTTTAGGTTATGCTTTGCCCCTAGGTTGCTGCTTAAATTTGCTATCCATTAGTCCCTAGTGATAGCATCAAGGTCGGATGCTCTACTCGAATCAACAGTTGAATTACCCCTATCTTCTGACCATCAAAAGCAAATTGCTGGCTAATCACTAAGGAAAGGAGACAACAACAAATAGTTCTGTGACCATCGGATTTCTTTTCTGTTTAGACCCTGAGATGGTGAATAAAGTGTGAACTTCTTAAATTTTTCCCGCATGACGCCTCTGACAGGCCATCCTCTGCTTTGCCTTTTTAGCGATACTTGTGAAAGTAGAGACTGTCTTTGGAGGGTATAGTTTATTTGCAACTGGTCAATGGGCTCAAATGCTTTGTGCTAGTGGAAGGTTGTAGGCTTGGTGTGGTCACAGGAACTGTAAATGACAGCTTTGCAAGGGTCTCCTCTGCATGGCCTTGTTGTGTGTGTCTCCTGAGCAGTTAAAAAGCTGAAAGGTGGCTTTAAATGTGTTTAAGAGCATATTATCCCCCCACAAAGATGGGACGTGTTCAGGGCCAGACCATGGGCCCTTTCTGTGGAATCACTCCTCTCCACTCCAGTGTCTTTCACCACGTTCTGCCCCAGAGGTAATCTGGTGCAGAGCATCTCTGGTGTTAACAGCTGTTGTAAACAAAAGTAACTGGCTCGCAATTTATTTAGACTTAGGGTAAAGTTATGAGCAAGGGACACTGCAAAAAAACTAGGTCATGGTTTGAATCCTAAATCCATCAATAATCATGAGAATATATAACTTGGAAGTAGTCCATTATATTTATGTATTTAGCTGTAGGCTTTATGTGTCATTATTATATACACATAGGCAAAAAGGGAGCCTGGATTTAAGAAAAGCTGTAGTCTCTTTTAAATGCTTTTGGGTGCCAGCTAACAACAGTGAATTTTTCTAGGTTAATAATAAGCTAGTTAAGATACAAAAAAAGAACAAAGTTATTTTTGAAAGCACTGGATAATAACAACATAATGGTTTCATTATCTAAAGTTCAGTCACAACAAGGACAAAAAAATCCCTCTTACGTATGCTGAAGAGCTTTCCAGTTTTGAAAAAAAAATCAATACTATATTCACACTAATGTTGGCTTGCATAAAATATTGACTGTAGTCGCACTGGTGGTTTTACATAAAGACTTAAAGGCAATTTTGGTTGTCTGAAGGATTCTAATTGTTTTTTCCCTTTCCTGAAAGAGTAATGAAAGGACGACTAAAAAGCAGAACTATATAGTTATTTTATAACTGGCACTAACAAATTTCACCAATTACAGAGTCCGTTCTGTAAGCAATGAATGTGTGGCTCCCAATTAATCTAGTGTACCTCCAGGCAAGGTCTAAATCAGCTGGATACAGCTAAAGCAATTTGCACACAGCTAAAAGCAAATTGGAAAATAAGTGTTCCACGCTACTGCCTATCTTTTCAAGCCAAATACACAATCAGTATTCTGGCAGCAGCACTCTGTCATGTTATTTGCAACTATCAATTTTAATTATAACAATTATTGATTAGTTGGGAAAGTGAATAATCTAATGTTCAAATGAGGTTGGTGTGGCTGCTGGAGATCGTTTTTCGCTTTCATGCACATGTACATTCAGTGTTAGGAAATGTCACACAAAGAATATACCTGCACCACAGTGATGAGGTCAGATAACTACCTTTGAAGTTGCTGCTTCAAAGGTAGTTATCTGAAGTGATTTTTTGTTTGGTTACTTTTTCAATTTGTTTGCAACAAGCATCCAGTTTTAGGATTTACCACTTTGCTGTACAGAAAGATATGAATTCTCTTTATCTGTGAGATACACATTGAATTAGGGTGTGAGAGGATGCAGTGAGGAACATGGGCAAATACTTTCAAACTTGGGCACCTAAAATCGAGCTCCAATTTTCTTACTTAACCACCCAGAGTGCTCCTGTTGCCCATTGGCACAGGCTATTTTTCTAACCTATTTACTTTTAGACTCAAGCTGTTCCTTTGTAGAACAATGCTTCTCTTGGAACAGAGAAAAAAGAAATATCCAGCCCTAGCTGAACTAACAAGAACATTATGTGTTTCAGCTAAATAAATAGCTGGGGGAAGAGGGCATCCTGACTTGAGCAGAGTTACAGCCACAAAGGCTGAACAGGAATTCTCTGAATCCGAGTTCCTGGTACAGGTTCATCTCCACAGCTAATCAAATGCCCTGTGTAGTATTACTGAAGACATTCTGTTTCCATTTGAAGTGACCCAGTATGCATTCCACTAATAATTACTGTGCTCCAGAGGACTCTTTCAAGTGCCCTGCAGGCTGCCTGTTCCGTGGCTGGGAGAGACCAGGAGGGTTTTCCTGTCAGACGTGCTCTGCTTGCCTCGTGGCTGAACGTGTGTGCCATGCTGGGCACAGAGCTGGAGCCCTGCACTGCTGCAGGGCAGGCTGGGCATAGCCACCCTGCCTGGTCCACTGCTGCTCTCACAGGCATGACTTCTGTGCTTTAAAAGTGCAACGAGGGTAGCTGGTGGTAGCAATATCCCAGTGGGAGCTCTGGGCTACCACTGAGGTCAGATGAGCGTGATTCAGATCCAGAATCGCAACACTGCCCCATTCACCTGCTTTTGAATATAAAGCAGTGTACTAAGTAAGGGTTTTTTTGGTGCAGATTTGCAAATAATGGCCAGTGGATAACTGGCATAGTAGGTGGTGCATTGCTCTGTTGCTGGGAAACTGTGGATGGATGTGAAGCCGGAAAGGTCAGCTGCTGCAATTAGTTATCGAGAGAGAACGATTTCAAAGACCTGAGCAAGGATTTAGCTATGCAACACCCACTGTCTTGGCAGAGCCTAATACAGCTAATCATCTGCTTTGAAAATATGAGGGAATGTGTCCTTGAGTTGGGCAAGAAGATATCTCTGCCTATTCACCGGCCAAAACAGATGTGCTTACAGTGCCTTATCCTGAAATGGAAAATAAGAAAGGGAAAAAAAAATAGCAAAGGCATGGAAATGAATCCTGAGTGTGCCAAATGTGGGAATTCCAGTGTCTGATAACAAAAGTGCCCTCTGAGAAAAAAAAGAATAGTGAGATGCTTAGATAAATATGCATACGTATGAGATCATGTGGTTATCAGGTACCACTTTGATACACATGCACACACAGTGAGTGTAATACTGTTCTCCGACACACCTCCTGCTCAGTCTTTTGTCTTTCCAAACTCTTTTGTTTAGAGCTTAAATTATTTTATCCTGCCCACCAAAGCTTCCAACCTGCTCAGCTTAGCTCTGCACAAATGCATATGCAGGGAGAGGCCTATCCTCAAAATTTTTATTCTTTTCTTTCTCTTTTGTTTTGTTGGGGAAAAAAAAGCCCCACATGTGGCAATTTCCTGTCTAGTAATATTTACCACTACAAGTATTCTTGTAATAGAGAATCATAAGAAGTTATAGACTACAGTCCTTTAACATGGTGTAAAACAGTGTGATTTGTATTTTGTTAAGCCATAAATTGATAATGTCACACCTTCTCTATTATTTAAAACCTAGTATTAATATTAAAATTGCCATGCCTGTCCTTAACTTTGGGATCAGATATATACCTCAAGGGATCCCCCTCCATCTGCAATAAACGCTTTTCACTTCAGATTAATATATTTTCATTTGCCCTGTCAGCCTATGCAGATGGAGCAGGCCTCAAACCACACAGGGTCAAGTAGGAGCCCAATTAGGCAGAGTTATTTTTAAGTTCTGGAGGGCAGAGGGTCAACACACTGGAGAGATTTAAGCACCTAAAAATGTAGATAGGTGCCTTATGTATTTTCAGAAGTGCTATCACCGTGCACTCAAGGGGAGCTAGGCATCTGGTAGCTATCTTGAAAAACATATTTTGAGATTCCTGCAAAGAGCTTGAATCCTTTTGGAAATCCAGCTTCTCCTGCCATAGGAAAGTTCGGACCATGTAGCCAAGGCCACCAGTGGTTTCACTTTCCCAGTCTTATCGTCTCAGGCCTGCTGAGATTTATCCTCACGGCCAAAATTCGCACGGCAGCCCCCGGACACGCTTACATTGCTCAGGAGGCCACACGTGCCTCGACCATCCCAGGAGCCCTGGGTGGGGAATTCATCAGGAAGCAGGGAAGCCAACAGCTGCACACAGGCACAGCATGGGAATCTCCGCTGGATCTCTTGCCTGGCCAAAGGAAGGCTAGAGGACACAAACTCAACCACTTTCCGCTAGCTCTGTTGTCAGTGGTGGCCGTGGTTAAATGCCTAGAGAAGAGCAAGAGTAGGGAATGTATCAGTACTAATGCTCCTCTATCTTCTGACAATTCTCAGTCGGCGGGTTTCTAGAGTAGTTTCTCTATTCAATGATTTACAAACATTTTTTCTTTTTTTAGGAAAGTCAAAGGGCTTTTTCAATCTCCTCTTTATTTCAGTATGAGCTTTTTGTGTCCACAATGTTCCCCCTTTGCCAAGGAGTTTCCCATATGCATCGCCAATTACACAAAGGCCCTCTCTGTGTCCTGGATACAGTCCTGCTTACCTTTATTTGATGACCAAATTGTTGTACTGGAAGTAACAGCAAAACAATTTCTTGCTTAGTCATCCCTCTATACCTATCATGATTTTATAAACTTCAACTTATTTCACCTTAAGTCGTTTCTATTCTACACTACAGCCTAATTTTTTTTCTCTTTTTCCAATATGGAAGTTATTAACCATCCTTGCCGTCCCTCTTTGAAGTTTTGTATTTATAATATATTCTTTGAGGATGTAGGGACTCATATCTATCTTTCTGCTGTAGAACAGCCCATTTCTTCTACCATTAACTTCTTGATTTTGGCCAGTTAATCTTTCCTATGTGTGTTTTTATACTTCTTTTAAAGGCTTGGGGAAGGTCTCTGTCAAAAGCTGTATGGAAAGCCAAAGAGGGCCAATCTGCTTGAACCACCCTTTTCCATATGCACACGAGTCCCCTGCCTGTCAACAGGTTTGTGAGGCAGGACTTTCCATGGTAGAAATGATGTACAGGAACCAAGCTTAAAATGTTTCCAGCATGAAAGAGAAGTAAAGTCACTTAGAACTAGAGGCACTTTGACATTTTAATCTTATACTGTGAATTGCCTTAGGATTTTAGGCACATTTGGAATACAGCAGGTGAGACACAGTCCTTTGGAGTCTTTTTAGGAAACAGCTTAGGAAAATGAGAAATGTGTACCATCAGTCATATTTTATTAAATCTACCTCCTTATTTTACTCTTAGAATCACAGAATAATTTCTCCTGGAAGACACCTGTAAAGGTATATAGTTCAGCATCTAGCTCAAAAAACTTTTGATTAGAAAAGATTGTCCAGGGCTGAAGAAATTTATCTTAAAGGATGGAAACCCCACACCTCTCTAGGCTTCTGTTCCAGGATTTCACCACCTTCATGGTGAAAATTACCTCTGCCATGCCAGGTGGAAATTTCCCATGTTCCATTTTGTATCTTTTGTCTTTTCTCCTACTCCTGTCTAGCTTTGGGAAGGATCTGGCTCCACTTTCTCCTCATCCTTTCACCAGGCAGCTGTAGCCAGCAGTCAAATCTCCCTTCCTCCTTCCTTTCTCAGGGCAGAACAAACTCAGTTCTTTTTAGCCACTAAGACCTGATGCATTGGTTTGACAGCACCAGCAGCAACAGCATGTTTCAATTCTTGTTCCTAATAATGAATGGGACAGGACCAGGATGCAAATGTTACCCACACAGAGTTGGAATAAATCCTTAACAAGTTTTTTAATTAGGTTCCTCAAAAACAGGCGGTTAGATCTAAAGAATTTCACTAGAAGTCAGCAACTAATTAATTCCTGAAGCACTGGCTGAATGAAGTAACATGTACAGTATGTATCAGGGCAGAGAGCATGTGCACTACAAAGTTCAATCCTAATAGAATAATCACCCCAGAGGGGGTCATCAAAAGCCAGTAGAAATTAAAGCAATGCAGGATGCTCCAGCTCTAACTAAAGTGATTTCTATCAGAGTGGATCTGCAAAGACCAGATGAGGTTTTAACTGCTAGTTTGCTTATTTGAGGTCTTACAGTATCCAGCAGCTGTTCATGTTGCTCCTGATATTCCTGTGGTTCCCAGCAGAATGGATGGAGCTGTATGGTGGGGAGGCAGAGAGAGCCTTCACCACAGTACTGGGAGTTTCTGTGCCAGGTACAAGCCCACTCAGTTGTCTGCCATTCCATTGTTTCACATCAATAGGCCTGCCAGGGAGTAAAGTGGGAAGGTGAGCCTTTTCAGACTGCTGGTGATACAGATTCATCTCAGTTACACTACGGAGCACACAGAAGTACATTTCCCAGAGTCTGAGTATGATATGGGGTATGTAAAGGTGAATCAGCTGAAGTCACTCTGGAGGATAGCAAAAAACCCTCTCCAGAACAGCTGCTTTCATAAAATCCCTGCTATTTTCAAAGGAAATACAACTGTCAGTTCATGTGACACTGACCACAGCAAATCCAGCCTTGACTGGCTGCTTAGATTGCAATCCAGACCTGAAATTTAAGATATTCAGGGACAATATCTTTAATCCAGCTGTGTGTCCTCATGTCTGCAGTTCTGAAATTTCTTGCAAATCTTTACCATTTCCAGGAAAGTGTATTTGGTGAGTGTCAAAAGAGGAACAATGCTGCAGACTGGAAACCAAGCTCCAGTTTCAGGTTTGTTTGGCAGTCAGATACATGACAGTGGCTCAGACCCTGGTTCTTGCTCCAGACAAGAAGGTTTGCCTAAATATATATTGATAGCTATGGCAGGAAAATGGGCAAGTGCTCACGTGTTTGGCATACGGTTTGGTGACCTTGACATCTGTAGGTGCTCTCATCCTGTTCTGGCTTCTTCTCAAATTCATTTTAGCCTTGATAGGAGTTTTGTGAGGCTCCTGGGCACACAAGTGCACAGACTTCAGTACCCCCAAATCTCCCTTATGACAGTATTAATATTAGTTGCATGTGTGTGTGTGTGTGTGTTTGCAGAAAAAACAGTTCTGCCTAAAGGGCTCCACTAGAATCGGATCCATTAAATATTTCCAGTGTCGAATATGGCATTGTTCCCTAACTGCTTACACTTCACATTTTCCTTTGTTCATATTTACTTCAGAGGTGATAAGATGAATCCAGTATACTGGTTCTTCATCTTTTCTTCATCTAGCTCTTTTCAGAGATAACTGTGCTAAAAATGGAAAATGATATCAAGAAAATCTAGACAATATGAAAAACAAATAATAAAAGAAAGAGCAGCCAAGGCTGACCTTGACAACATTTCTGCTGAATGTGACCCAATCTGAATGATGCATCCATCCAACCCAAGAATTTAAATCTCTTACTAATGGGTTTGTAATATGAGAGAATATTGGTAAGATTTTTTGAAAAAGAGGAGAAAATGGGCTCTGATGCAAACTTTAAATTTGGCTCATTAGAAAGCTTGTAATTAGACCAAGTTTCACAGTCAAGTATATTTCTTTCTGTTTTTCTTATTTCTAATATTGTATGTAAGTATACATACTATATGTAAGTCTACTTTAGAAATTTGTATGTATAGATGTTTAAGTATGTATACATGCACATAAATATGTAAATCTACAACCGATTTTCAGATATTTAAGCGTAAGTGAACTAAGTTCTTCCAAAGTGCAGGAGCTTTAAGGGCTATTTTTGAAATAAGACAGTTATTTTTGAATTAAACAGAAGAGTATGGTAGTAGAAGTGGTGAGCTGCTGTTGACCACTAGCCCAGGGTGCATCCCAGCCCTGGCTGGTACCTCTGGCAGGTTTCCCTCCATGCTCCAGGAGCAGTGAATGCCACCCCTGCCATCGACGGTGGCACTCTGCCTGCGCCCTCCCTGGCACACCAGGCACAGTGATCCCCTGGGAAGGGCATCAGACAGCATGTGGAGGGCTGTGACATGAGTCTGTATTTGGTTGAAGGACATTTTTCAGGTTTTGGGGGCTGTGTTGGGTTCTCTTCATTCATCAGTATTTCTAATTTATTTTAGAGGACTTTAATGAGAGTAAGATAACATACTGCATTTAGCACCAATGCTCCAGAGGGGTTCTTCCCCCAGCAGCATCACTCAGCCTGGGGAACAGTGCCAGTCCAGGGCAGGCTTTGGGACAGCAGGAATGGCGTGCTCTTTGTATGCACAGCAGCCTCCTTTTGGGTGCTTTACGTCCTACCTCCCAGCCATCTGCTCATCCAGCCCTTGAGTGCTTGGGTCTGTTAATGCAGTGCACATTTTGAGAAGGTGGAAGCTGCCACCACCAGCGAGGTTCAAAGGGATGATGAAAACGTTATGGTGGCCAAGTTTATTTTCTCATACTGACTCTTTCTTTTTGCTGCTTCAGCTCCTCTCCACTCTCAGCAGGTAAATCATACAGATTTATATTCACGGTGCCAGGGATGCTGACCTCCCCAGTAAATTCAAATTCATAGCAGTGTCAAAGGTATAGAGGCAACTTGGCCCAGTGGATAAAATGGAGAGTAAAAAATAGTCCATTCCCATAGAAATTAATGGAATTTGTTTTCACTTAAAGCAGGGTTGGCTGTGGTTCAATGACACTGAATTTCACAGATTTGCATTGATTTGCTAATGAGAAATTTACACCACCGTTTTCTTGCCTTTAAATTTGACCCTTTCACTTCAGCTTCAATTAATGATTACTGTGGGAACACAAGGAAGTGGATTCACTTCTCTGGAGTGAACATAATTCAGTGAGCAAACTATAAAAGAATTTGAGGGTAAAGTAATTCAAGGATTAAAAAAAGTCACGAAAGAAGCAGCAGAAGAAAGAGTGTCTGTCTGGTGAATGGTCACTATGACTGGGACGTGATCCCTGGCACCCCTAAATGTTGGGGCAGTGCCCCTTGTCCAAAATGAACGCTGTGGAAGAGGGCTGGTGTACACAAATGTGGTTTTAATAAACTCCTGAAAGGTGGTCTGAAGTCCATCCCTCTGGCCCTGGATCCCGTGGGCTGCCAGGGCCTGCCTGCAGGGATGTCTCTGGGAGCAGGGTGGTGGGTGGCAGGGTGCAGGATGCTCCGGGAGCGGGTGCCGAGCCCGGGGCACAGGCGCGGAGCCGGGAGCGGGTCCCGAGCACGGCTGACCTGCTCCGGCAGAAAGAGAGACAGCCCGCACTAGCATGCAAGCAAAGGAAGTCAGAATGATCTCATTCACAGAGCTTTCTCCCATCTATGTCCGGGGAGTTGGTCATGGAGAATAGCGTGTCTTTCTCTGGGCCACACAGGGCTCTCTGCCTAATTTTCCTCATTCTTAACCTTTGCCTCTCCATGGGACTGAAGTGCAGGACAATGCCAGGATGCTGCATTCTTCCCTTATATCTTAGCTACAATGCTGAGGGGGTGGCAAGGTTAAAAATGTTTGCACACCCATGGGGCAGCTTGAATTCGGGGAGCTGCCCTGGCATTGCTTTTCCGAGCTGCAAGGGCTCACCAGCTTGGGTGTGTGCATCTCTGCCACAGAGACAAGCCTGGAGCAGGCAGCTGCAGCCACCTAAGCTTCACTGTAAGCTATCGAGTTTCAGCTGATGGTAAAAAATACCTTCTAAATAATAAAAGTCCCCAAAGCAAAACTTTCATCTAATACTACTAATTGCCTTTGAATTAATTCTTCTCTATAATGCCACGTTAACACAGCAGCACATTAATTATTAAGCAATATTTAAATCATTCTGAACTAAGTAATGCATTCACTTACCACCTCTTTTAGGTGGGAAATATCTCTTGTAGTATGTTACATTTTTTTAATCTTTATTATTTAAAATGACATTTTTTGTTTGTCTTTCCAGCTTACATATTTGTGAATTTTTGTGAAGACAGTGCTGCAACTGAACTGCAGGTTCAGACGAAAAGTATTTATCATATTTTTTTAAGTAGTAACTAATTTTTTTTTAATTATGCCTCTTAGCAAAATATATTTTTTGCTGTATTTTTGGACAGCTTAGCAAATTGCTTTTTAAAGGAGTCTACCTGGATTAAATTAATTATATATGACTCTAATAAACTAAGTATTCATAAACCATATCGATTGTGCCAACACAGGCCTTGAATCCGTCTCACTATTTAATAGCTAATATTTACATTCCTCTGGAAAAGAATGTAGCCTTTCTGTGACTTTATGAGCTAACTGTACAGTGTAAAAAGTGAAGTAACTTTCCCTAAAAGTAAAGGCAGGAATATACCACAGTAGAAATATATGAGCCACAACTTCATTCCTTTATTATTACGTTATTCTACAAAATCTTTCTTCTTTTAGCATATATATGCAAAATATGGTTTTGTTATTTCGTAAGGCCTCTTTTGTGTTGTCATATAAAAAATACACCCAGGTATCTGTTCTACTGAATTTATCAAACAAATGCTTTCCCCTGGGTTTTTGAGATGCTCAGACAGAGATTAAGCTCCTGAACAGAGAAGACATTCTTTGCAGTTCAGACAGGATTTTTCTTTTCTTTTCCCTTTGCAGCTGTCCAGTTGTTCCATGAGCTCACCTAGAGGATGCTATAAGACCCAAAGGAACCTCTAAAGAGTTTCCTTGGTGTTACAGGAGCATCTTCCTTTGCTATGCCAATGTGTATGACCTGCCCTCAAGGGCTACACAAAAAATTTGGAGACACCTCCTCTGTGTCCTTCTACTATATGTGGTGTTACACTGAAAACAGTTACAGGAAATCACAATTAGATCAAAGCAGGTGCAGATCCGGGATGTTACAGGCTTTTCACTGTCCCTGACAAAATTATGGTACATGTCCTCTTGTAAGTTATTTTACCCAGGCATGTGGAAGACAAAAATGTGACTGGGAAATCCAGTACAGATTTACCAAGGATAAATGGTGCCTGACCTATTCTGTCACCATCTGTGGTGAAACAGCTTGCTTGGTGGTGAGCAGAGAGCTGAGGATATCACTTACCTTGGTTTTGGCAGGATGCTTGATGCAACTGTGCCATTGTGTCCTGGCTGGCAAATCGTTATGCTAAGGGCCACAAGGAGTATGGAAAACTGTCTGACTGGCTGGTGGTAGTCAATGGCTCAAAGTCAAACTGGGTGCCACTCACAAGCAGAGATCCTCAGGGTGAGTGCTGGGGCCAGCAGTGCTCAGCACTCTCATAACTGGCCCAGAGGATAGCACTGAGTGCATCTGCTGCTCCAGGTTCCTGTGTGACACAGCAGGAAGAGCTGTGCATACTCAGAAAGGCATAGCCACTCTGTAGAGAGATGAGATTGGGTTGTAAAGAGATGTGCAAGGTTCAGCAAAAGGAAATGTGAACTCCTGCTCCTGGGACACACTGGTCAAAAGCAAAAGCACAGGCTGAGGTCTGCTAGGAGGGACCCTGAGGTTCCTGGTGGGCAACAAGGTGAGCATGAGCTAGGAGTATGTCTTAGCAGCAAGGCAGCCTAGTCCTGGGCCACATCAGGACAAATTTTATGCTTGCTGTCACACCAGTTTGAAATATGCCTAGTCAGACTGACAGGCCACGTCTGACAGGGCCCTATTTCTTCATTCTCAGATTTCTCCTTGTCCCATTTAGTCACTTGTCCCATTTTGGTGCTTCTGATATTTATATTACAATTTTGGACTCTTGCAGGACTGTACTGTCTTCCTCTGGATTCCTTACTTCATGCCTTTTGCATCTAGTTCTATGAAAAGCCCTTTTTTTTTTTTTCCACTGAGATGGTATTTTCCCACATATACTCCTGACATTTAAATCTTCAGGACAATATTCCCTTTGTGAGAAAATCCTTCAGCTTCATAACCTCAGCCTTCACTAATATTTGCATTCATGTTGGAACTATGCCCTTTCCCCCAAGCTGTACATTTCCCCAGGTGAATAATAACTGCAGAATGTTCAAGTGTTTGATGGATTATGAAATTGTTTAGATGACCCCCTTGTAGGGCAGGATTGGAAGGAATGTATGAAAGGATATCTGAATGTTGTGTCTCCAGTTTGGGATCTTTCCAGTCTTATCAGAACTAATGGAAGGGATCATGATAATGCATAAACAAAAAAGCCTTCAACAGAAATTTCCAACACTAAGTGGGAGACTCTACACAGCAATGATGTGTAGTTTTGATGGATGACCTCAACACAGTAGACAGATGAAATCTTCTAAAACAGGCCTCATAATTGTGAAGCATGAAATTTTTCACAATATTGAGATGGTATCATCTAAAGAAGGTCCAAAGATGGATACGTCTTTGTAAGCACAGAGGATTACAATACAATTTTAGAAATGACTAAAATCTATTTTTAAATAAATTCTGAGTTCAATGATTTTCTAAGTGTGCTCATACTCTTCAGCAACAGAAGGGTTTCTGTGTAAGTACAGCTGGAAATCTCTGCAGAGCTTTAAATTGATGTTTTCAGATGGGGAGCATGGACAACCAGATGTTCTGCATTTGGTGCTTTCAGAACTACTATAGCAAACTGCAGATGGGGCTTGATGTGAGGGGAACTCACCTCTGGAACCTGGGTCACAGGCCCTAGCCAGGCTTTGCTTCTTTTATTTTGTTTTGTTGTTTTCCCACCCCCCAGTTAGTCAGTTTAGGACTGGTTTTTCACTTTTGTGTCATGACTATGACTAACACTCCCTATGGGGATACTTTCTAGGTGAATTTTCAGTCTTTTCTTTCCAGGGGGTTTTTGAGAATTTATGCCTGCTGGGACTTTGATTCACACCTTCCATCTCTTTCCATATCTGAGCTGCCTATGATCCTCAGCTGCTACTATTTTCTGAAAGGTAGTTTGGAAGTTGGCACTGTTCAGCAATGAGCAAAAAGAGCATCTGTCACTGGAACACTTGAGAGTTACTATTTTGTTCAAACTGAACTATTGGTCTGAGGAGATCACCTTTGTGGTAGGAGAAATATTTTTCAGGCATGTGACATGCTATTTCCTGTGCCTATACATCAGTCATGAAGTAATGTCTGTACATCACTGTGCAAGAAAACATGATATTTTGTCTGTATCTCATTTCAGACTCTGCTTCAGATTGACTGTCCATGACACTTTCCTTCTGGATTGTTTTATCCAGCTTGTGCCGTAAAACCAGATGCCTAATTATTTTTAGCCTGAATGTTAGAGGGGGAAGAAGATGTTCTGTTTGCTGTCTTTGCCAAGAGCAATTAGACTGCTTAATGAAAGCCAGTTGTCTCAGCCTTTCTCAATTCTCAGGAACTGGGTATGAACATTTTGACCAGGGTAACACAGTGGTGAGTAACCTGACAGGTGAGCAAAGGTCTGCCAGGAGATGTTTATCTTCTCCAGACCTACCTGCTCTTTGTCCCTATTTCACTGATGAGATGATCTAGGAAAACAGGAGAGTAACAAGAAGAAGAAAGGAGTACAGCTGCCTCAATAAGATATTGAGCCTGCAGAGTCACTGTGGAAGGGATAAACTCTGAGTGAGACAGATGCAGGTATTCTTGTTTGTGATGTGGTTCCTTTATTGCCCAAGAACAAAGTGTTTTAAAAATTTCTTCCTTATTATTTTCTTTAACTGTGGTTTCTAAAGAGAAACCATTTTGACAAGAGTGCATGAAAGAGGAGCTCTTGGAAGATTATATGAACTACCAAGGAAATATTGTGGTGAAGGGCTCCTTCTGACTTGTCCAAGACCCTGTTCCCAAGCAAGAAGGAGGCTCCCAGCAAAGCATGTGCACCTGCACTACACACAGGTGGCTTGTGCATGGAAAATGTTCGGGATCATTTTGAAGGACATCACAAGATCCCGACCCTGGGTAAACTGACTGCCAAGCATGTGGTAAGACTCAGCCTGGGCTTTGGTGTTAATAAAGCAAGAGGTGAAAGAGCAAGATGGCAGAATAGCATTTCTGCCAGTGTAAATGCATCCTCTGAAGCACTACAGGAAGAAGGACCCCATCAGGAATGAGAGGGTGGGAGACACCATATGTTGGATAGGAAGAGATGTAAGATTAGGATGTAGGGAAATCCCCTGAGGAGAAAGAGATAAAGGAAGGGATTCAGTGGCAAGAAAAAAGCGACTTTGGGGATAAAGGATAAAGAAAAATTAATGTGGTAGGGAAAAAGAAAAAAACAAGAAAAAAAGAGTAGAATGCAAAGAAAAGAATCAGACAAAAGAAAATAAGAAAGGTCACAGGAAAAGGAGAGGAAGTGTGTGAGTCAGTAAAGAGTGATAGGCATAAAAGCATAAAGAATGAATGGAAAAGATACACTCCTTTCAGAGAGAAAAAGAACAAATAGTTACCGAAGAGAGGCGAAAGAACAACATGCAGAACAATAAAAATCTAAGATAAATAATACAGATGTGAACGAAATTAATCATAACTAATAAAAGAGAAAAGGAGGGGAAAAGACTGAGGAGAATAAAAAGATGAGTCAATATTCAGAAAAAAATAGATGATAGATTTTAATTGTATTTATTTGTTCATCTATATTAGTCTTTCAGTAAGAGGCATATCTTCTGAGATTTTGATATTAAAATCAGTGGCCATCTATAGAATAACGTGCTACATTTATCAAATTTTATGATTATAATGCTCATGGAATGACTTTTACTAGTGTTACATTAATATAGTCTGAATAGTAGAGGGAATTTTTAGGAAAGATTACCCTATAGGACAAGTGACCCTCCCCCCCACATGAATTATTCTAATTATTTTTTCAGAGTAGAATTGAATTTAATTTGGCCTTTTTTAATTACAGGGCAAAAAAAAAAAAAAAACTCATGTCCTCTCACAAGCCCACTGTTTACAGTTCATCTGAAATCCGAGGGTCACATGCCCTGCTCTTTCGCACACAGCAAAATCAGCAGCTTACATTTAAGATGTTTTGCTTCTTTTCTGAGCCTCTTGCTAGTGTACTTAGCAGAGAATGATTAAAACCTGTGCTCTGTTAGAACTGTTGCAGTGTTTAAACAAGGAAGTCTGTGTTTGTTTAAGAGAATGGGGAAATGGTTATCTTGACAGATTAGACTGAAAAAACAGGACAGCCACAGTCTAGCACAGATGTCCAAATTTGCCACTTGGCTGGTTTTTTAAGGTCCTCTAAACAAAACTTGCTTGTGTGTTTGTGCTTTTGCTCTGTTTGACACCTGACTGAGGAATGTGATTAAGGACTACTGCCAGGGATTACTTGCCTCTCTTGAGCAAGTGTTCACAGGGCTGAAGTTTCCTCATGTCTGTCTAACTGTG
>VZTN01018864.1:229-23088 GCA_013400515.1 Erpornis zantholeuca | reverse complement strand
CATGTCTGTCTAACTGTGTCATAGCCTGCTAAGGCAATACAAGAGAAACATCTCAGAATGGATTAAAGCCCTTGAAAAATGTTGGATTGTAATGAAACAACTCTTTTGGACAGAAATCCAGTGAACATTTTTTTGAGCTGAGTTTTCTAGCATCTCCATTCACTTATTGACAGAACACATGGTGGTGAGAAATATATAATTTGTCTGCAAAATACCGAAGCCATTTGCAAGACACATTACACCTTCCCAGACATAAAGCACATCTTGGTGGAGAGAAATGTTGCATCCTTAATCAGTGTGAGATAATCATTTTCTAATACATTTATGATACGTGCTTCACTTGATAAATCCATACAACTCTCTACTCAAACCCTTTATCAACTCCTGTTAACATTATCATCTTGGATTAGTTGTCCTCACATTACTTCCATGATAGAAAAAGCACTTCTAAAGCCACTGCCATTTAATTTCTTTAAAACATGCTCATCTGTAAATAATAAGTTTGCTTGGTTCAGTTAATGTTAGGCTGAAAAACAATAAAAAGTGCTTGATAGAGAAAGGCCATTTACCCACCTGAAGAGCTCGTTGCCCTGCTCAGGCTTGTGTGTGTGTTAGGGTTTGTGTTTTCACAGCACCACGTGAGAACTGCTTTGCTTGGTGTGTGTGCTCTATGTATCACATGCATCCTGGCCAGGTACACAAATTTGGTGCACACCATAGGTCCCCAGAAATCTGTCAGAACCCTGGGCCAGATCCCAAAAAAACCCAGCAGGTCATTGTATCTGAGAGTGGGGATGTATAAATACCATCACAGGAATTGCCATTGATTCCGACCTTCAGAAGCACTCTGAGGAATTCCGTCTTTATATGTCTGTGTGATTACAGCAGTTTTTTGGCAGTGCTAATGTGAATATACAGTTAAAATGAGAAAGCTCTTTTTTAGTGAAATTGCTGGAGATATGTTGATGAGTTATTCAGCCTCCTATTAGCACAGTGCTGTTGGACAGACATTTTATAAAGCACCTCTGTCAGAGGTATTAATGCAAATCTTCTGTCTTTTTTTTCAGGCTATCCTATATCTAGAGATCAAGTAGTGTTTTACCAAGATTAGGATATGTACCTAACATAAATATGAAGCACCTGATAAACATAACACATCATGAATGTAAAATGCATGATAAATATGAAAATGAAATATCTTTGGGACTCAAGTTTCCATACAGCTAAAAGGACCCCACAAGCAACTGATTTTATGACCTGTAGAGTTGTTCTAAGGCTTTGAGGAGAGATTTTGATACCTGCTTGGATAATAGTTCACTTTACTTCAGCATCTGCTCAAGTGTCATGGCACTATTTAAAGCAGTACTGAAACTGAAACCACAGTCTAGTTCCACCTTGAAACTTAGTAGGTGTTTTAACTTTTTGCTGAGGAGCTGTGAGAATTTTCAGCCTGACATCAGAAGAAATGCGAGAAGGCCAAGGACGTTAAGGGAGAAAGTGTTTATGCCAGGAGGCTCTTATTTGGTTGCTGATAGGCTTTTATCTACCACCAGTTATCACCAGTTCCTGATATTTGTTTTCTTTCCAAACCTTGAAAGTTATGATGGTTCTGAAGCTATGTGCCAAACGTACTGTGAGAGCAGAGATGAATAAATTGCTTATGGTTGAAATTGTTGGCTTGAAACGTCTGGCTTGCCACAAGGTGCTTTAAAAGTCTCAGAGTTTTTATATTGTGCCTGTGCAAGTGTGAAGAAAAGGATTTTTTGCCAAAGCAAAGCTGGAAACTGTACTAGTTGGTTTTCTTTTTTGTGCCATGGTGCAGAAATAATTCCACCACCTTTGCATGGTGAATAAAATGGGAATCCAGGTTAGCACAGCTTGTTAGCTGAGGCTAGGAGGTGAGTTCATATTCAAATTCACTGAATAATGCTACAACAAATAATAAACCACACTCTGTGTAATTGCTGGGAACAGGTGTTGCCTGGAATAAAAACTTTCCAAATGGTATTAAGAGTGATATATATAAAAAACAACTCTTTAATTAAAGCTTTCAGGGGCACAAATATGGCTCTGTGCATGCATGATAAAGGATTTCTACATTTTTTATAAGGTTAACTAAACAGTATATCTTGCAGGTACATCCAGTAGGAGATCAGTTGAGTCAGAAACCCACCCTTTGGTCAGCCCCTTGGAGCTGGTCCAGGGGCTTCTTTGCCCCACTTATTGTTATGTTTCTAAGTTCTGGTGGTAAACAAGATGTCCTTGTCAGAAATTCTCTTCTTACAAATAAAACAAAACAGAATTTCAAGAATGTGTTAGTAAGGGTTAGCTTATTTTGAGAAATGGCAGGAAAAGTACTAGAAACCATACAACTGTATATTAAAAATCTACAAAGCTACAAATATATGAAAAATATTTACAAAGCTAAGAAATCTTTAGGCATAACAAGGAGTTGTGTAACTGTCAACAAAAAAGAACAAGTAATTATAAATTAACCACATCTTCTTCTCTGATAGGGAATTAGGAGAATAACACCAGATGTTACCTATCTTGACTGTAGTTAGGATACAAACTGTGTCAATACACACTTTGGCTGTGTACTACACAACACTCACAAACACAAGTGGGAGAATTGTGGTGCTGTTAAGCTGCTGTGAAGCAGGAAAAAATGTGACCAGTAGCCTATGTTTGTCAAATAACCATCAACACTTCTTGTTCAAACTGCTGTGTGGACTGAGAAGAGACTCACATTCAGCTGCTCTGAGATCACTCATCAATATATTAATCAATACCTTGCATACTGAAATAAAGTATATGCTCTTAAAAAATATATAGTTCTTCCCAAACTGGAATGGGTTAGACGTGCATTAAGGGATAGGACTGGACTGTGGAATAATCCTCACAAACTGGAAAAGTACAGTGAAAGAGATATGTAAAATATGATACGTAGGTGAGGAAAATAAACTTGTACAAGTAGAGGTTAGGTAGTGACTCTGTAGGGGTTTATCATGGATCAAAGTGAACAATGTCAACAATGTCATGCTCTTGTGAACACATCAACACATCCTGCTGGCATATGAAACAGCATGGAACACATTAATCCCTCTCTACTGAGCGGTGGGGAGAAGTCAGCTCCATGCCTGTCTGTCTTTTGGCCATTTACACTTCAAGCTGTGGTGTTGGTAGAGTGAGTTTGAAAGAGAATGGGAATTGCTGGAAATGGAGGATTTCAGTTTTGAGAAATTCTGATCAGAGGTGGAAGTCTTAAAACAAAGAAAGAAACTTCCCAAAAGAGGAAAGAAACTTTACTTCATAGCAGTGTTAGATAGGCTGAGAAGGTAAGGAATGAGGTTCCAGCAAGGAGCAAGGGAGATTTATATTACTGTTTAGAAAGGCAGACTGTTAAGGACTGTCTTAGAGGGTCTTAGAGAAAATCTTGTAAGCCAAAATACTGGTCATATAGGCAGTCATGTATAGCTGATTCTTGAAGCACTGCTAAGGTCTAAGGTGTAAGCTCTGAAGGCTGTTTCATGCTGAGATCCAGCCAGCATATATGTCTAATTTAAACATATATATATATTTTAATGTATGTATAACTCTACATTAAAAATGTTGTGGTGATATCTACAAGTTCCTAAGGGGGCTTTTTTTAGTGTTGCATGACTTAAGCATGTGTTAACACCATGGTTGCTTTAGTAATCTAAATGATGATGATGATGTTTCTCTCTTACCAGGAGGAGCGTCCCTGAGAATGTTGGACATGAACTTCCTGCTTCCACTTATCTTTTTGTCATGTCTACAGGTTTCTGAAATTGTATGGTATGGATAGGGCAGTTTCCTTTTAGGTCCCTATGCACCTATTGGAAAAACGTTTCTGTTCTTTTCCAGTTTGTTTGTTAGGGGTTTTTTTAATTACTACTGTTTGTCACAAAGATTTATGCATGCTGAGTTCCATGGGGTTTTGTTTGCAGTCTGTAATCTCAGACTGCTGGGGTTTTCAGCTCTTGTAAAGTTGGATGATCTCTTAGGAAAAATATTTTACTGTTGAATTGCCCAATGGTGTCTTGCGGGACCAATTAATTAAGCTTTGGTAACTTTCTGTAGCATTTAGTGCTCATTGATTTACCATAGATACAATCCTTTTGTCATTCTGCTCTGGACACAAACAGCTCTCACCACAGTCAGGTCAGCTAGGAATATCTGAACTGATTGGATTTTTCTCATCTCTTTTTTTAAACTTCATAACTGAGTGCAAGTTGCAGGGAAAGCATAAGGCTGTGAAAGGAATATGCTAGCTGAGCTGGAAAAAATTGTAAAATATTATTCGACTTACTCAGATGCTGCTGTGGTGACTACTGACCTTTATTGTATTTTCTGCAAGTTTTCTAAGTAAAATTAATACAGAAGGATTAGATTTACTCCCCAGAAATTTCAGGAGCATCAGAATAAGCCTCCTGCTATTTCTGTATTGCTAAGCTAAGGAAACCTGGGGACCATGCTGGGCACTAGGCTTACCCACCCATACTGACACACTGCCAGGGCTCGTTCACCCCAGTTTTGGCCCACACTGCCTGCTGGGCAAGGGATGGGCCTGTACCCAAGTTGTAAGTTTGGATTTGGTTGCCTTGTTCAGAATGATAGGATAATTTAGGGGGAAAAATGTGTGCTGCTCTATGTAGGTTGGCTAGACAATGGCCTCAGACATGCTGAATTTACTACCATGTCTTAGGCTATCTGTCCTGGAAAGACAGGAAGGAATTCATGTTTTACTTCTAGCAGAGAAGTTTATACCTCGTGGTGAAGGTCAGCACAAGGTCAGAGTGAAAAAGATTGTCCTCTAATTGTTTACACAGTGAGTACCCTTCCAGTCTGCACAAAATCCACCATCTCCCAACCAGTGCTTTTGCTGTTGAGAGCACTGGCATTCACTAGTGATGATGAGAGGAAAAAGACATAGAGCTTTGTTCTTTAGCGTTTGACACATTCAAACAACACTAAAGACAAAGGCTTGGAAATTATAGCTGATCTTACTTCTCAGTAATCACTAGTACACCAAAATATGGGAAGGATAGCCTAGCCAAAGTTCTCAGGGCCAGACATCCTTATAAACTGTAAGTATGTTGTGAGTGGTGCAGCCACTGTCCTTCAGCAAAAATAGTTATCAGCATTGTGCTATTGGTAAGGAATTTTTCTTGATTAGAACGTTATTAGAAACACTGACATCTTACAGAGACAATAATACATTTCCCATGAGACTTGGGATTTAACCTTGAAGTACTTCACTGTGACTGAGTAGAAATCTGCACATCTCTCTAGGTAAATGCAGAGGAGAAACAAGCAAACAAACAAACAAACAAACAGAAAATACAAATTTGAATATTTCCTTATGGAAATGTCAATATAGATGTTCACATACTGGCTCCAAGGAATGTCCAATATGTTTGTTGGCAAAAATTTAATTTAAGGCAACAATTATGGTATTTATATTGTTAGTAAAGCTTCAAGGAATTAAGTTAGAAAATTTCAAATTAAGTACAAGGGCAACATCAGTCAATTATCAGCCTTGCATAATGCTCCTGGACTGATAACAATGAATAGAATATCATGGCATTTACTTTATTTAACAGCCTCCAAAAGGAGCATGATAAAAAATGATAAAATTGTGATTACCAGGCAGCCTTTACGTTTTGCTGACAGCCCCCTTGCAGACCCACTCTTACAGCAGCTTTGGCCTTGCTCCTCTCTTGACTGTAACCCTAAAGCTAGAATCACTCTGAGACTCACACAGGGCCGCCAGCCATCAGAAAAACATTTGCTTGTTTTCTTGAAAAGAAAGTAGATTTCATTTTTCTGGCTGTTAGGGAGCACTTGTAGGTGGTTAGAGCACTGGGTATGGGGTGCAGCTGCTGTTGCTGGGTGCATCAGTCTGGGATGCTGGGCCCCAGAAATGCTGCTGCACGCTTGGAACACCCAGGCTTGGAGCAGCATGAGTTGTCAGACCAGACTTCTTCTCCCCAGGGGGGCACAAATAGTGGTGACCATGGATGGAAGAAGGCAAAGAGGCCACAGAGAAGAGAGGGGAAGACCTCTGTGGTGAGGACTGCACACACATCCCACTGAGAAGGCTGCCACAGTAAACTCTACACAATTCAAGGAGTGTGAATCATTTCTGCTTGTTTCCAAATCTACTCAAGTCTATCAGGTTCCAGAGTCCAGTTCAAAATCCATGCTATGTGTTTGTCTCTGAGTTTGTCTCTAAGTTTGTCTTGGTAGCTTTAACTAAATAATCAGGGAGAGAGGGAAGAAGATGTCTGTTGAAGGAGAAGAGGGAAAAACAAGTGTGGAACTGTAGAGGGACTCAGTAAAAATAATAGGAAAATAAATTTTTTCTCTGCTTAATTAATTCTCCATTAATTCTAAATTCTTAAATAAATATGATTCACATTGCTCATGTCTGCTTCACATTGTTTCAGCACACAGGCTGCTTCATATTCCAGTAAAGAAAACACAAACCATATGAAAATACTTAAATGACTGTACATTTTGGTATGTTATTGCATTTTTTTGATTGACGATGTGAGATTGCACACCTCATTGCACAGTAATGCTTTTAACTTAAATCAAATCAATTCTAAGTGAACATGTTTTATGTATTTATGCTTGTAGTCTGAAAAAAGTGTTTCCTAAAAAACTGTACCGGCTTTTAATTATCCAGTGAACAAGTCGCCGGAGATGCTTGCAGGTCTCAACCATTGAATATTCACCTGTATTGTCATGCAACTGCTAGAAGTTAAGGACTCACAGAGCTGCTGTAGTCTTAATGAAGCAGTTAATGATGTGTGAATTATAGATCCTGACAGCCTCTTTTTAATAAAATCAACAGGACTGCATCCACAACCTACAATAGCTGCTAAATAATGACAATATTGTCTGCTTAATATAACTCAGTATCTTTAAATAAAGTACCATTCTCGAATGCTTGGGTAAAGAGGAATGTGAGCAATGAAGAACAAGCTGATACACATGGCACTTCATTTCTTTCAGTTTGGGAAAGAAACGCACTAGCCACAGGGAATTCGCAAATGAAGCTTCGTGTAAAAGCAATGTGGTTTCCATTGTTGTTGTAACAGCACTTCCATGGGATCCTTCTTTACTCCAGTAAAGAACAGCATAATGGATAATGGACTTTAACATTAATGGACAGCCCTAAAAGTTTTCAGGGTGTTTTTTGCTTTGTTTTGGGGTTCTTTTTGAAAGTATGTGCACAATATCTTCCCAAGAGCTTTCAATGAACAATTGTCTTCACATTGTAGCTAGGGGGAATGTGACAGTTCCACACTTACTTGTATGAAAGTATAAGTAATCTATATAAATATATATATGTCAAGGGATTTTTCCCATACATTAGCTAATAGAAAAGAATAATTGTTGTTAGATTGAAAGGGCTCTTTTTTCTTGGGTGTTGCTCTTGGTGGTCAGTCTTACAACTAGCTAACAATTCAGGGAAAATTTTGTGTGCTCCTTGTGTACATATTCCCTAAATCATCTTAATTGCCTGGTAGATTGAAACTAAGCACTAAGGACTTTGGAGAAATCCAAGGCTATTTAATGTATGTGTTTGCTCTTTTTTATGTTTTTTTTATCCACAGAGATTTCAGGCAGCTGTCTTTCTCTCTCTTATTTAGCAGATACTGAAGCGAAGAAAAGGGAAAAGATCCAAGTCACATTCACCAGCTCATGTAATCACTTCATTTGCTATCTTGGTTCAGGCAATATTAAAGCAACAACATACCAAAACTAGAAAGAAACTGACATCTAAAAAACCCCTCCAAGAAAAACCAGCTACAAAAGAAGCCTGTTATGAACACCTAGCCTGTTATGAACTTGTGAATATATTCAGGATACAATAAACCTGGTCTGCTGGACTGGATTTACCCAAATGAAATTTTTGTTGTCAGTAAAGAAGCTACAGTCTGCAAAGCCAGCTGCAATTATTGTGTGCAAACATAGCAGGATGACTTGCTTAGGGAAGCACAGCCAAACATTCCCCAGAAGTTCAAAGTCTGTTTTTCTGCATTGCTGCAGCTGTTTGTACAACAAACATTGGCCATTACTGTACTCTTAAGCAAAAATCTTGGAAGTGCTTCCTGCATTTGCACCTTTCTGCTCTCCTCTTTTCCTTCTTTCTTTTGTCTCCTGCCTGAATCCAGTGAGTAGACAGATGTGCACACATAGTCATACAAGCGGGTGTTGGTATCTCCTTTCTTATGTGTATCTCTTAGTTTCCAGCACTCCATGCCTGTCCTCTCTTCTATAATCTTTATTCCACCCTCCTCAGTCAACAGCTTGTTTAGCCACCCCAAATAATATCTTGTATCCTCTGGTTCACTCTGCATCTGCAGGGAGAACATGATTGCACATCCCCTATGAATTGAGAGACCACCCCTACCACTGGTCCATTTTTCCTCCCTGATCCACCCTGAGTGCATGGGGTCAGACTTGCTGCGTGGAGTAGATGCTGGAGGGAAGATGGTGAAAAGAGAGGCAGACCAGCTGTTAAGAACATTAATCTTCCTACAGGTGAAGACTTTTGGGTGATGACAGGCCTTTCATTTATTTCTCTCTGTCAAAGCAAACCCAATTTTGTGTGGAAGAAAACCAATGTGGAGAGGGTGGATGTACCTCTTGGGGAAAAGACTTATGTGCCCAGTGCTCTGGATAAAGTAGAGATGGTAAAGTAGTAAAGTGCTCAAGCACTTTTGAAATCATATACATGGAAAGCTTAGAGTCCTTATACCACTCATTATTTTTGCTATAACTAGAGTAACAAAAAACCCAATAGTCGAGACTCTTTTATAAGCCAAAACCTCAGCCTATTAGCTACTGTACAGCTTCTTTCACTTGTCTCATCATTAGCATCAGTGGCAGCAAATCCTCGAAAAGCAGCAGTAGTAAAACTGCCATCAGAGAGAAGCTGGGATTGTGTCTGCTTGGGAGCATGCACAACAAGAGCTGAAACAGAGTAAATCTCCCTCCAGTGCAGCGTGCCATCCACTTCAGGCATCCTGAGCTGTACCATATGCTGTCAATATTCCTGTTCACGTCAGTCACTTCCTTGAAGAATAAAGCACCACAGCTCCTGGGAAGTATGGGAAGGGCACAGGTCTTGAGCTGATAGTCTCCAGCACCGGAAAATCAGTAACAAATGTGAAAAAACTTAATTTGTGGACAAGACTGAAGCCAGCTTTATCTTTTTGGTAAGAAAGCAAAAAATGTGCTAACATTTTACTTATTTAAGGTTTTTTTAATTTAAAATTAAGATAAATATCACAAGCAATATTAGTTTACTTTTATTTTAGACCACCTACCAAAAGGAGAATAAGAGATCCAATCATGCAATGATCCTCTGCTTCATTACCACACGAAAGAGGTTTAGAAAAGCTTAGGATAAGCAATGGGATTTATGAGCATGTTTTTGAGTCAAACCTTAGAGATTTCTGAGGTTTGCTAACAATCCCTTGCCTTTTTCCACAATCAGACCTTAGAGGATCTTGGAGAAAGATAGGTCATTAAATGATTCAGTTCTAATCTAGAATGGCTTCTGTTGATATCAGCAAAATCAGGGTTTTTTTCCATAAACCATATCCCTAAGCAATATTCTTTAACTATAAATATACTGGCCTATCCTGATTTTTCAGTGCAATTTTTTTCGAACTTGTGCTTTTCTTTTGTTTCTCAGTAGTTTATGTATTCTTCTGTTGCACTGTCCAAGAGAAAATCATTGTGAGAGTGTGTCTTGCACTGCAGATTGCCTTAGCTGCTTCAGAGCTGGCAGTGTGACATATCTGATTACAAAGATGGCAGCATTTTATGATCACAACAGAAAGAGCTAAAAGGTGAAAATCAGTTACACTCAATAAGCTCTTAAAATGCGTTGGTGCTTTCATTGCTGTTGGTGTTTTTCAGGTTTCTGAGGGGGCTGAGCAAGTTTCATACGATTCAGGGGCTTTTAAAGTGATATCTCAGTGGACTGCACTGCTGCTTTTTTTAAAGCACAGATCTCACTGAGGCTGGTACTGTAGGGAGTGTAAACTGGCATGATGCCACCAAAATGAATGCAAATCTGCTGCTTTTTGCATTGAGAAGCTTGCCCTGAGATAAAGCAAAGTCAATTCATGTCCCATAATGACAAGGTCATGCACCACATAGAACCACTTTTAAATTCGCTTTGAGTAAACTCAGATGAAGAAAAGTGTGTATCAAAATACCAGGGAAAAAAAAAAAAGCCATTGAAGGGTTTGGATGAGTCATTCGGTCTCACCTGAGAATACATGTAGATAAAAGAGTGTAGCTTTGATGGAGGCACTAGTGAATTGGTTATATTTTCATAATGACTTCTTTACATTATTGAATACAATGGGAACTTTAAGGCCAACTGCAATAACAGTTTCTCATGAAAAATTAACAAAGAATTTATGGAAATGTAGCAAAAGTCCCAAAGCAATTAGCTTAGATTCCTCTAGAGTCTGAGAAAAGCCTGGATAATTGCAGACAGAAAGTGCATAAAGTGGCTATTTTCATTATCACAGGATACAGAAAGTCCATTTTCATCACAATGGGGCATAATGATGTTAAAGCTAACAAGGAGATCTGTTTAAAGAGGTTGAAGCATAGTTTACAGAATGGTTTGATTTACATGGCATGCGGATCCATATTAAAGATCCTTTGCTAAGTGATGCAGTGTTTTTTACCTGAGGTCTTCAAAGCCTCCTGCAAGGTAGGAGAGTAAAATAGATTTCATTCTCAGGAAGCTAATTGCACATTATGAGTAGAATGCACAGGAATTAGTTTAATTTAACTTGAAAGGAGAAAAGCTAAATTGGGTTGTACAAATCAGTACATAAATACAGATATGAAAGTACTTATTATATGTTTATAATAAGTATTATATGTTATATGTTTATAAGCTAGTGCTGCATAGTTTGGAAACAGAGAATTTGTGCATGTTAAGGTCACGTGAAATTCACCCTTAAAATTATAAGAACACTGCTGAAAGCACCTGTAACACCTCCTCAGCCCTGTTTTCTGTTTTGTCTATGAGATCCATTGATGCATTTTATTTTATTTCACTACTCTGCACATGGTGTGCTCTCACCGATCTAATTACTCCTCACATGAACTGGAAAGTCATATTCTGGTTGGATGCCCATGCTCAGATGATTTATATTACATAACACAAGCAGCCTCTCGTAATCACAATGTCCTTTGCAATGTCACACGCTTCGATCTACAGAGTATTTCTGAAAAGACCTCCATAAATGGCTGCAGGTAAAAGTTTTCTATTAAAGCAGAGAATAATTTCTACACTATTACAGTACAGCCCTGTGGTCGTTGTGCAGGTGAAGTTTGCATTGGTCCCCAAGGGGATTTTGACTACACATTCAGGCCTTATATGTTCTCACAGCTGAGTAGCACAAATAGCATACAGTCCAGCTGTTAGGCTTGATTATAATCTTGTTCATATCAGTGTAAATCAAAGCAGCCTTGCCAATGTTTTGCATCAGTGGAAGTCTGAAGTACAGATGGGCTAGCTTTTTTTTCCACTAGTTTGCCAGTTTACCTCTCTCTGAACACTGATATATATTGGTATAATTGTAATTTAGATACATTTTACAATAGACTAAAGATGATTAATGTATGCTAATGTATGATCCTTTTTTCCTACATGAATTTTTTGATAATCATTTTCTCCTATGCGAGAGGGAAGGATAAATGGTTTCAGTGTTTTAATTGGCAGGGAATTAACATCACAAATCAGAACTCATGGGTAGCTACATACCCATCTGACCAATATTATCTGGTTTTATGTTTTCACTATTTTAAAAGTAAATATGCTTCTAAAAAGTCATCTATTTTATCCTATAGTACAGTTACATTATATGAGCTATATGAGACTAAATAAGATGCAATGCTTAAATACTGCAAATGGTTGTGATCTTTTTTTCCCCAAAGACTGCTTCATAAAAGGAAAAGAAAAAATAAAAGAAAGGATGCAGGAAAAACCTGCCACATTAAAAAATAACCAAACCCTAGACAAAAATATTTCTATAAGCCTCCAATGGCCAAAACCCAATTTGGATTCACTGAACCAAAAGCTTACTTGAAACTGTGCTGAACACAAAACCGGCATTAAACACCCTTGGATCTGAAACTTCTGAATGGTTTAGATACCAGCAGGTCAAATGAAGTCATTGCTCAAGGGCTAGTTTGAAACTCCTTGTAACATGTTTTGATTTACAGATTATCAATTCAGCTGAGCAGCAGAGGAACATATTCGGGGAATCGCATAAACAAATACATTCAACTGTACTGCGGATTAACCTAAAGTGACACATTTATTTAAAACTCTGCCTACTACTTGTCCTCATTGATTAAATGCACTTAAGAAAGCGAGTCTGATGGAATAGAAGCCGTTAAGATTCAGCACACCTCCTCCACTCCTTTTGATGGTTGACACATTCCCTGGAGTGGGAGATTGGACGGCTGATAAGCTAACACTGAATTATAAGCACTTTGTGCAATGTCACCGGCAAATGAAAGATCCTACTGTTTTGCTTGCAAAGCAACAGTGCACCTTAACAGCACAAAAATACACATGGTGCAGAATTATTTCTGCTGCGCTGGGAATATAAATGAATGTATGTATATACATTTATATACCTCATGCGTGCACTTTGATGGCAGAGACCAGCTCACAGCGCAATAGAGCCTGCTTGGAGGCGCAGTACCATTGATCAGCAGAACAGGAGTGTCTGCTTCAGTGTTGTCAGAAAGCCAAACAAGCATGGTGTGATATCTCTATTGTGTGTGCCATGGGAAGATTTTTCCAAAGCCAGGTCAGGGAACAAAGAAATGGAGGAATGTCCTTCTCCCTAGGGCTCAGGAGGAGATTTTGCTTGAGTTTTAGAAGGACCAGATGAAAACAGTGTAGAGGTTACTTGGAAAATGAGCTTTGGCATTTGATTCAGGTCTGCATAACCATCTTAGGCTGTTGGGAGCCATTCATGCTAATTACAAAATCTTACACAAAGGTGATGATCTCTGGGTTATACCGAATGGTGAAATAGCAGAAACTAAAGCTACAACCTTGCAACAGTGTGTTCAGTAGCAATGAAGGCATAGAAAGCTGAGTCTTCCGCTTTCATTAGTCATTCCTGTAGCTGCCAGCCCAGGATACCACAAGGATACATGGTAAACCTGGACTGAGGAGCCAGTCATGCTGGGGAAAAAAAAAACTTTGAAAAAAAAAGTCGTGTGGGCCCTAGCACCAAACAAGGAACTACAGTCTCCAGTTTTTTGCAGGGCTTGGAGTGAACTCTTCTTCTCTGCCAGAAAAAGCCCAAACCCAAACTAAACCACTTAACTGAGCTCTAAATTGTCTTTGTTGTAGTTTCAAGCATTGCATAGATTTTATTTGTAGAGAGCTAATTGTGAAGTCCAACACCTGCTGTCAGCCTCTGTGTTAATACCTTATTGGTTTCTCTTGACATTGTTTATTCAGTTTGTTGTTCAACACATCTGTGGTGCTGAGCCAGTTTTGACAGCTCCAGATCAGCTCACCTACTCATCTGGGTTATTTTAGGGTCAAAATCAGTCAATTGTACTGTGGATATATTTTGAGTCATGCTGTGGGACTTTCACAATTATTAAGAACAGTTGCAGAGGAAAATGTTCTTAATAATTGTGAAGATCCTGCACCATGACAAGCGCTGCCCCTAAAAACATCAGTCTAAATTGGCAGGAAAAGGAAGGGCTAGAGGGCTAGAGGCATTTAGACAAATAGAAAAATCAAGTACCATATTATTTTTAGTTCCTTGAGCTTACTGGTGGGCTGCTACTGCTGTTTATAAAAAACATGGTTTTCACTGAATAGGAGAACTAATGAAACCTGTTTTTCTACAGAACAGCATGCTTTATCCTGCACAGTGCCATCCATGTCATCAGTGCTGCTTCTCTACCCTTCTTCTGACCCCACTGCGAGGGGGACAAGCCTGCTTCAGAGCTGCTCGTGCACTGCTGGCCAGTTAGGGCTGAGTACGGCCACTTTTCCCCTTTGTGGGGACACTGGGAGTATTCCTGGTCTCTACCCCGTTTTCACAGGAGTTCTAGGAGCTTTATTATCCAAGATTTCTACTCCACTTTTAAATTCAGAGGAATTGGCAGAATTACAGCATGTCTTTTCCTCCTTTATTACTCTACCTGCAAATTTCCCTTCTCAGTTTCCTCCTGGCAGTTTTATGCCTCAGAAATATATGAAGAAACACTCAGCATACCCCGCCACATACCCTATGCTAAATACAGCCATTAGGCATAGCTGTAAGCCAGGGCTCTAAATCATGATGTTTAAGTGTTCATGACATGGGGGACAAATAAAGAATGGACTATAGCTGAAGTCTGTGCAGGTGAGGAGTGCTTGGGGTAGAGGGACTGAAAAAAAGCACAGATAAAGTCATGTGATAAATCAAGCGGGTGGTACCCAGGTATGTGCCACAGGATGACTTTGTTGAGGCCATCACATTTGCCTTGAAAGAGACAAAGTTGTTAGAGCATCTCCTGACATCCAGCATTTGAGCATCTCCTGGAGTGTCTTTTTACAATGGAGCACTGGTGGAGGGACTCAGCTGCCCACACAATGATGTCAGTGACATGGTTTTCCAGCTGCCACTCCAGAAAGCTACAGGATTCTCAAAAACTAACATCACCCACACATAAAGCTGGTGGATATCTCAGATATGTGAAGGTCTGGGAGTGGCCATCACTTAACAGCACCTGTATGGAGGCAGTGGAACTCATCCCCAGATTCATTAGTAGTTCCATCAGTGTGGAAGGACAAAGTGGGAGTGGGGATGCTGGGTAAATGTTTTACTTGTGGAGTTCCACTTTTGAGACCACACCTGGAATGCAGTGTCCTGTTTTGGTTCCCCAGTGTATGACAGATGTGGGTCCACCAGGGTGGTCAGTGGGCTGCAGCACTCAGCATGCTGTGTGAGCTGGAAGGAACTGAGTTAAAACTAACTGATTTTGGCCCTGAGCAACCTGATCTAACAGGATCTGACCTCCCTGCATCCCTTCCCTGTCATGCAAGCACAAGAACCGTGGCACATTCAGGCTGGGGCCGCCCCCACTTCTTGTGGGCCAGCAGAAGAAGAAGCAGAAGGTTCTGGGCCATGAGCAGAGAGGAACACTGCTGAACCCTCTTCATGGCAGCCACATGGCCTCTGGGCTCCCAGCTCATGTTGCCACTTGGCCTCTGCTGTGGGAAATACTTGGCTATCCTGAGATGACAAATCTGTGCTGACTTGTGATACAGAGCTTGACCATCTGAAGAACAGTCTTTTCTCCACATTTTTGATACTACAATATCTTGGTTTCAAAGGTAATATCATGAAAAAGCTTTTAAGAAGCATCACTCTAATTCCTTAGCAGTTGCAGAACATTCACAGAGGGTGTTCTGGCACTCAGACCATTTCTTATCTAATAGCTGTCATGTGAGTGAACCTTATAATAATTTTTGTTCAGCCTCTATTGCTGTTTTGAAAAGTCCAGATTTACTCTGTCTACCTCTTAAGGTTTCTTTCTAAAAGGTACTGGGTTACAATGACAACTCTATAATTATTTCTCTGCCGTAAAGAAAATCATGCACAGCATAAAAAAGAGCAGCAAAGAACAGACTGCACAACTCCAGCATGATAAGCTTACATCATGTACTTGATTGATCTCAGAAAAACAAAGCCATGCATGCAAAAAACCCCAAACCAACCCCACCAAAAGAAACCATTACTGTGCAATGATATGTCATGGTCCAGCCCCAGCCAGCCACCAAGCCCCAGGCAGCCGTTCACTCACCACCAGCAGGAATGGGGAGAGAACTGGAAGCAGGAAAAGTCATGGATCAAGATAAAGACAGGTTGATAGGGAAAACAAAATCCATGTGCACAAAAAAATTAAGACAAGGAATGATTTCAGTGCTCCCCACGGCAGGCAGGTGTTCAGCCATCTCCAGGAGAGCAGGGCCCCATCATGGGCAATGCTTGCTTGGCTCAACAAACACCATCACTCCAAATGTTCCCCCCTTCCTCTTTTTTTCCCCTCAGGTTTATGTATTGACCATGATGTCACATGGTCTGGAATCTCCCTTTGGTCAGTTTGGGTCACCTGTCCCAGCTGTGTCTCCTCCCAATCTCCCATGCATCCCCAACTTCCTCACCAGTGTGGAAGTACAAAGAGCAGAAAAGGCCTTGGCTCTGTGTAAGCTCTGCTCAGCAGAAACAAAAACATCTCTGTGTCATCAACCCTGTGTTCAGCACAAATCCAAAACACAGCCCCATACCAGCAGCTGTGAAGAAAGTTACTTCTACCCCAGCCAAAACCAGCAAAAGCTGAAATATTCCAAAAACCGCTAAACATGCATCTCAAAAGACCCCTTGCACATTGCCTTGCTCATGATGTTGATTCTAGAGTTCTTTTGGCACAATAACAGGTTTTAGTCCTTGAAGCCATTGCAGAGAAAGTTACAGAGAGAAAAGATGACCAAATATGGTTTTAATTCTTCCTTCATTTCACTATATCCTTGATATGTCATCTATACATGCTGCTGAGAATTTATGTTTTTAGAGAATAGGTGTGCGTAAGCACATATTTATTTCTTCTAGAAATAAAAAGAAAAATTCTATTTGTTCATTTTTAATGAGTAAATATGATTTTTAATACTTACCAGTATGAATTTCTGTCAGAATGTTTACCATCCAGAAAATATGACTATACTGTGTAATTTATAGCTTTGATAACTGAATCCAGGGATAAAGTGCAAGAAATGAAAAAAGAAATCTTATCCATTTAACCAGTTTTATCATACAAGTTGAAACTCCTTTAAAATAAAACAAAACACATAGTGAAAGAAAAAAATTCAACCCACTCTATTTTGCACCTTTAGACAAGAGTAAAATTTTCCAGCATGTTCATTAAGTCTTTGGAAAAATACTCAAGATTCTTCATTTGCATAAATATTTAATCATATTAATATATGTTCCTCCCTACCTGTGTGAGTTCCCCTGAATAATCAATTAAACCTTGTTAAATGCATGGAGTCTCTGTGGTTATGTACAAACAAAAGTGATGGTCCCACACTTGTGCCAAAAGGCACTAGACATTATCACTAGGCATTACTTGACCCTTAATGATAATTTTAGTTACCAGAGGCCAAATTGTCTGAAACTTGATCCACAAAAATAAAGTCTTGATTGAATGATGCCTCTTCCCTTTGCTTAGAGTACCTTGGTTGTTAATAAAGGTTAAATAAAAATTATAAATATTACAAAAATATTAAATTCTTCAATATGGCACTGTCAAATGCTTTCTTTCCATCTAAGGACACAGGGATGGGAAGCCTGCCCAGTCCCCCAGCAAACAGTCCTAAATAGGTCAGTGCTTCTGCTCTCTAAATCTCCACTGGTATTTAACACTGCTTGGGGAAAATGTTTGTCATTTCATTTATTTCAGGTACATGTGTTCACACTGCACTGTGTAAAGTAGTCCTAGTCTACTTAATGTCAATTTTTTGCAGCTGTGATGTAATAAATCATGGAAGTAAAGTCTAGATTGTGAGCTTTCAAAATAAACCTGACCTCACATTACTCAGATTATAGCATATTATAACTAACTCATTGTATTTTGTTATTTTCACCCAAATCTGAAAATTCTGAAAGAGCTATTAGAAGAATCTAAGGAAGGACATACCTGTTAAATATTTATAGGATCAGTAGAAAGGTATTTAAGGCATATTGCTTAAGAAAATAAAATAGAAGTGTTTTTCAGGAATTGAATATGAAGTTCTAGGTTGATACAAATATGGAAGTTAAGAGCATATATATGAACCAGATATACAAAAATGGCTACATGTATTTGACCATACTGTTACTCTCTGTGTGGGATTGTTTATTAGAAATTCAAAGACACATGAAGACCTAGTATTTGACTTGGCCTTCAGCTGGAGGCTCTCATATTTCTTCCCAGCTGGACTGCACACACATAGCAGGAAAATGCAGGCGAGAGCTACAGGAAGTATGCATGCTGTTGCAAACATAAAGCTCAGAAAACAGTGCCTCAAAACTACATTGGCAGAGATTGTCTTGATATTAGTGAGATGCCCTTCACCAGCGGATATTTCCATAAATTCATATTAATATTAAAAAATGCCATCTATGATTGGAAAAAATATTTTATGTTTGCTTAAACGTTAGCGTGTTCTACCTGAAGAATACACACCTAAAACACAGTGCTGAAGAATGGATGCTGCAGAAGGGTGCAAATGAAAGATGAAGCGTTTCTACCAAAAAACCCAAATAAATAAAAAACTGAATAAAGTGTACTTAAAGGTAGTATTTGGAAAAAGGCTCTTTCAAGAAGAAAGAATAAAAAGAGAATAGAATTTGAAAAGGCATTTGAGTTGTGGTATGTACTAGCTTTGTGGCATTGCACTGCTTTCCTGAGGAGAGGTTATTAAGACCCACCCAGGGGAAGACACTGAACATCCCACACGTGTTTCACTGCAGCCTGCACTGTCTCGTAAATCAGCGACAGCCTCCGCTTCTGTTCAAAAAGTGCAACACTTTTTGAACATGATTTGGTAGCCTTCCTTGACAGAAAATCTGTGATCTTGTTTGTGTATTCTCCCTATCACATAATAGACCACAGTAAAGAGAAATATATTTATCTTAGGTGGTTAAATATCCTAATGGATTTACTGCAAGTGGTATGAAGCTGGGTGAGTGTGGCAATTTTCCCCCCTTTCATCTCCTTTTATCTACCTTTTAGCCTTACCTTCTTCTCTGTCATCAGCTTTTATTATATCTATCCCTTAGAGGATCTGATTCAAAAGGTACTGATGTCAATGGCAACCTCTCGCTGACTTCAAAGGACTTTGGATCAACCCCCAAATGACTCATTTTAAGCAATTGTATTACACACGGCTTTTTTGTTTGCTGTGTGAAATAATTTTCTAAACAAAAAGATGTCAGATATTTGCTGAAGTGGTAAAATGAGTGATGAAGAAATATAAATCATTCAAAGGTATTTCCTCTAGGACTTGTCCAAGTTTAACCAGAGAGAGTCAGTTCCTATAAATCCATTTACATCAATATTGATGCAAAAGCTACTCCATGTTTTAACACAATGATCATCTCTGATATCAATCCCATAGCAGCTTTCACCATGAAAAAAACCCCTGTACTTTTCTCCCTTTCTCTCTGTAACACAATTTTTGTGGATTGCCATTGTGAGAGGGATTTAGTTACAGTTTTGTTAAAGCAGCATTACCTCATATTTTGGTCTCATACACAATGACACTCTTGAAAGCACAAGAAAGCAGTGACCACACTGCAGGTTAAATTGTTTCATGTGGATGTCACTGGCTTGAATGCAGTGCATTTTGGCACAAATCAAGAGGCATCTGCTCTGACAAACAGTGGATAATGCAGTGATAAAAATTCAGTCTGTAAGACAACACTACTTCTGCCACTAGCTACTTGGTCAGCAGTAGGAGATCTCCCTAAAATTGGAGGGCCATTTTGCCTCAGCTGCACATATTTTGGCAAGATACACGAAAAGCTTAAAAACATAGAAAAGCTATTTTTACTCACAGTTTATTCAATGCATGTTTTATTGCATGACAGGGATTTTCACAAAGTAAATCTGAAAACTGCTTAACAGCAAGGAATTTCTTGGGCATTTTTCTCTGGCCCAACTCTCCCAGAAGAGAGGATACATGAAGCCTCATTATACCTTCACGTGCTACAGCAGCCAACACTTCTCCAGTGCTCATGGTATCTAAGTTTAAAAGCAGGTGATAGTGCAAATGGGTTCAGCATGTGCTAACAAGACATCATACACAGATATTATGTCAATCTTCAAAAATTACAGTAGCTCCTCTCTTACAGCTATAAACACTGCCAAGAGGGAAACAATATACTGCACTGCACGGTTCTTAGGGTAAGCTCATACACTGTAAATAATTCAAATTAGTAACATGAAAATCTGTGCAGCTGGGNTGTCATGTATTTCTTAGCCTGAACTGGTTAATAAATATTCTATTACATTTTTGCATTATTATTGTTATTATTATTACTACTGCTATTATTTTCTTTGCATGTTCTTGTTTTGAAAGAAATTGTACTTGATCTGTAACATTTCCTTCTGTGCTAAAATTAAGAACAAAAATCAGTGATAGTCTCCTATATGTATCTACTTTCTTGTCCTAGCTATTTGTCAGAGACCTCACTAAGTTCAATTTATTTTCACTTGACTCTCTAGGTTTCTCTTTTTCATTTTTAGACTATGTATGGTAGTTAGTTAATTGTATGCTTTCAGGGCAAGCAACATCAAGACTAAAAAACTCCTAAAACTAAGTTAACCAGTAGAATTAATAGAGGTTTAACCTGTAGAAAAAAGGTTGCAGTGTCCCCATTTCTATGCTTGCAGGAAAAATTGAAAATGGAAACACTAAAAATACAAATACAAAAACCCGTCCTCTTCTTCCTCCAAACTATCACAGTAAGTTTTGGGTTGGAAAGGACCTTGAAGTTCCAACCTCCCACCATGGGAAGGGAGACTTCCCACTACCCAGGTTGCTCAGAGCCTCTTCCAACCCAACCTTGAACACTTTGAGGGATGGGGCATCCACAGCTTCCCTGGATAACCTGTTTCAGTGTCTCATGAGATAATTTTTAAAATGGTATTTTAAAAATATTTTTTCATAATTAAAAAGTGAAGTTATAAGAGATATCCTTCATAAAAATCATATAAAAGAAATATATAAAAAATAGAAAATAATATTAAGCCTGACAAGACAAATTTGAAACCAAAATAAAAAAAGCTAGAAAAGGTGTTGAAGAGGAAGTGATTAAAAACAAAAAAACCCTTTTCTTGCCTTTTAAGTGCATCAGAACCAAGAATCTGTCTAGACAGCTAGTGGAACTAGTAGATGATTGATGTGGAAAAGAAAGATAAAAACCATAGCAGAAAAGCAAACTAGAATACTTTTGGTTTGTAACTCAGGAGGAAATCCTAAAGTCTACTGGTTGGGTTCACTCTGCACGACATGATTCTGTAGAACAGCTTAGACTGAATCATCAATGAAACCTGCTTTTAGCAAATCCAGGGGGAAAGAGGAGCCAATTACTAAGTTCGACCACCTTGNTGCAGTCTTTTCCTATTGCTCTAGCCTTGCTGCTAGCATTAACTCAAGACTTAAAAAAAAAAAAAATCAGATATGAACATGATGAACTGGGCAAAAGGAACAATGGCATATGAAGAACTGAGAGCAAAACAAAGAATTGAATTATGCTACCATATAAATCCTTGACTACACTTAAAAACACTAATCTTGATACCTAAATATATATCTGTTCACCTTATCTGAGGAGGTTTCTCAGGAAGAGGCACCAGGGATATTCAGGCATATAGAACTATTTTTAAACACAGAAATTTAATTGGCTTAGAAGGTTCTGGGGGATAAGAGACAAGTCTGGAGAAATGTGATGCATGGACATCTGTAAGATAAAAAACAGTGCTGAAATCAGGGAAAGGAAATGCTTCCCTATTTTTCTTGCAATACCAGGAACAGGAAATATTTAATGGAAATGCTAGGGAATAACTTCAGAAGAAACAAAAATTCCTTTTTTAATCTATACCACTTATAACTAACATTGTCCTATTAATTGCTGCAGAAAACTGTGAAGGCCTTGAGTGCCAGGGAATTCAAGGTTAGCCTTGAATTAGGTTAGCCAATGACAATTAAAGATTAGGATCTTGATTCAACTTCCAGAGAGGGTCTCTAGCCCATGAGTTGCCAGAAACAAGAACCTACGCCGTGCTGTAGGTCCATTGTGCTAAAGTATGCTGTATCCCACTCTGAAGCACCTCCTGCTTCTTGGCAGATGCTTGATTTGACCAGTTGCAGTCCTTTTTATTTCTTTATATGAGTAAAGACAGATCTTGGAGCTAATATTTTGGGTTGCATTTTTTGATTTGTTTGTTTTAAACAAAATTGCTTACATAGGATAAAATGTAGCACCAACTCCAACCTTGCTACTGTTTCTTTAATGAAAAAACTAGTTTCATTCTAACCTAAAAAAAAAAAAAAACAACAAAGGAGCACTGTACATAATAACTGTGCTATTTATAATGAATAACGTTTTTTCACATTTTAATTGGAACAAATTGGCAAGCAGCTACTCACAGATTCACAGATATTAATCACAGAATTCAGGACTTCTAAACATTTCTGACAGTGTTTATTATCTTCTCTTTTACAATTTTAATATTAAAAACCCCCTACAGTTAATTATGCTGTTAGCAGCAATTCAATATACACTGAGAGCTTATATATAGCTATAGACTATGTGGAAAAAAAGGACAAGAAGTGTGGCGTGAAAGCTGGTTTATATAAAAAAAAGATTATCCAACAGTAATAAATACATACACTCCAAAGTGTACAACTTTTTGCTAATAAATACTCCATAAAACACACACTTAGGTGGCATGAATTTTAGTAGCAGTAGTAGTATTTCAGCATATTAGAAATCAGATTGTCATTACTACTTCTGCATAAGAAGATGTAAAAGGGAAAAATCCTTCAATCTGTGGATCAAGTGAGGCAAATATCAGTATATAAGAATGTCTAACACAGATGATGAAACTTGCTATATATTCCCAGTGTTTCCTGGATGAATATCCTGCTTCTGGGTGAACTGCTGAGACCACCTTCACCAGGAGTAGAGCCTGTGAATAACATTGACAATCCA
>VZTN01018862.1:758-15755 GCA_013400515.1 Erpornis zantholeuca | reverse complement strand
TCATAATGATTTCATAGTCTGTGTGATGAACTTGAGCATTTGGGGTCCACCTGGAAACAAAGTATTACGGTGGTAGTTTCACTGACCCTTTTAACAAGAATAGGAATACCAAAAGCAAAAGTAATATATATGAGAGTAATACTTGTTACCACCATTTCTATGGGACAAGCTCTTATCTGTAGGACTTGGCATTTCAGCTTTTCACATTTCAATTCTATTATTATTGAATACATTAATACATTGAGTAATAACTACTTCCCACATTGCATCTACACATTTCCTTGAGTACTGCCTTGCTTTTTGTCTCATAATGGTGATCAGTGTGGCTGTTATTTATGCTGAAACAAAACCTTCTGCAGCATTTAGCCAAATTTGCTTTGTCGAAAGTAGATCTCTAAAATTAACTAAACTACTTTTTCTGACAGGCTTTGAAGTGCTGCTAATCAAAAAGCTAGCAAAACTGCTGAGGTGCTACTCGCATTATTGATTCAGTTGCAGATTGATTTGATAAACCTCTACTTTCTAGTATTACATTATTATATCAATGTTTTTATACCTCTAGTCAAACTTCAAGACCACAGCTTGGGAAATAGGTTTTGAACATTTTCTATCACTGCATTGAATTAACAAAATTCGGGATAAGCCTTTCTCTTAATTTCTATACGATTTGCTCTGGTGTCTCTCTTCATGAGATCTGTAATAATCTAGGCAAGCCTAATGAACATTTGCAGTTATGGAGCTTTGTCCTCTTTCTTGACCTGGGTTGTGTGTGCCAGAGCAACATGCCTGTAGTTATAAATGCTCTGAAATCACAACAGCAAGGGAAACCTGAACAGAAACAACTTTCTGGTGCCAGCATAAGCATTATTATTAGATAAGGAAAATGAGAGTTTTACCTTCTATCGAAGCCCTAACCTACAGTATCCTATTCACCAGTTGTATACATTCTGTGTAGACCATAGGTCAATACAATATTTATTCCTCAGATATCAGACATAAGAAACAAAGATATTGTCTGCAGTCAGCTGACTGCAGCTACAACCATGCATGACACGTTAGACACTGTGGGTAATGAATTGCCCTGGAGGGTGTCAATACAGCATCACTGTTCTGCATTATGCCAGTTTTCCTGTATTACATGGATGGAAAGTCAATGGAAAAATCAATGCAAATTTGATTTAGATTGTCGACAATGTGAATTTCTCCTTTTTCCTGCCTGCTTTCTGTACACACATTTAAAATCTAGGGCATTAATAAGTTTAGTAATTGNCATCGACCGTGCATGGAAAACTGCCTTCATCACCTGGACTCCGAACTGCTTCAGGGAAAAGAATGCACTCTATAGGTAAGCATAAAAAAATTTTCATTTCTTCTCAGCCAATTAAACAGAATTAGAAATAGATAAATACAGGCTGTTAAGATATTCCAGGAAACTATCATATGGTGGAGAAAAGCCAGTGCTTGTTTTTCAATTCTTAATTATTAAAATATGTTCCAGACAGAACAGTTAATGGTGAGGAGAAAAATAAAGAAATAGGTTAGCAGAGACAAGCAGTGATAGAGAAACTAAATATTTCCATCATCATTTGTAGGTGACCCTTTCAAAACAACACACTCCAGCATCAAGGGGTCTTGCACATGTTTCTGCAAGCTCACTTAATTAAAACAGTAAAATTATAATTTTGAAAGGGTAATCAATGATTCTGCTTCCAAAATGGAATGACTAATTCCTGACAGCTTGTCCTCAGCCAGGACACACATTCTGGCTATGGTCAGCACATCTGCCTCTGCTTCCATGGAGGTTATGTGGGATTGTCATGGTGAGTCCAGAAAACAAGGGACGTTTTTGGTCACGCAGCTGTCAAGTCATCACATTGTCCAGCTGACTTCAAATCCGTTTCTCAGCTTCTCTTTTAGGAAATGTATCTTGTGTGTTTGACCATGAACAGAATGAATGAATGTAACAGAGGTCAGGAAATAGCATGAGCATGCAGGAGGTAACAAGTGACGAAAACAGGTTAAAGAATGCAATTTGGACCACTTGGGTTCTGACAAAACATCGAAAACAGGAGGCAGGTCATACAAAAATTTCTAATGCTCTACAGAAAGCCCAAACAGAGGCTTGTCTGTATGCCCCACAACACAGAGCAGCACAACATACAGAAGGAAAGCTCCAGTGATTTACAGGAATTTACACCTGTTGGGCATTTGGCTTGACATTAGACAAAAGTTATATTCTATGACCCGGCTTCCTACTGCCCCATCAAGACACCACTAGACAGTGCTGTCTGAGTTCTGGTTTTTTGCAAATTAAAAATCTTCACTGCATGCAGAACAGATCTTTCTCAGCTGTCCTTTCCTTTCCAAGCTCCACCCTTCTCTGAGTTTCAGCTTGCTTTAAGGGTCAGTGTAAACAGACATTTAAACCAGTAACAGGTGTTCCCAGAGAGGCATGTTTTTGTTTCATTCCAGGAGGATGAGGTTTGTGACCGTTCGCATTTCCTTCCCTTATATGAGCAGGACCTTCCAGGCAGAAAAGTTGTACTGAGCCTGTGTCAGCCAGCAAAAGCAAAATTCACTAAGGGGATTCACAGTATCACCCCCAAGGTCTTTGCAGAGAATAATACTGAGACAGGTCATGAAAAATATTGGCCTGACATCTGCAGCCTCCCACATGGACAGTGCATGCTATGTGCTCCACAGGAAAACTCACATGTGAACAGGAACAGGCTATTATTCCCCTAAACCTCCTCTCTCCTGCAGTATCCAGCAGCAATTGCACTTCCATCCGTCTCTTGTCTGTCTGTACAGGACCAACACCAAGACTATAACAGGCAACTGGTATCCATGAGGCCAGTTTTCCTTTCTTTGTGCCAGAAAAAGCCCAAGGTTTTTATTAAAAACAGGAAGGGGGGATGGGGGCACAGCTATGAAAAATGTTGTGACCAAATATAGGTTGGGTAAAATAAGGGTGAAAAAGGAGTGGTTGTCATAAAACGATTGATTTTCCCGAGGTTTTAACATTTCCTTGATTGTATCACGAGAAATTCCACCTTTGATCTGATAATAACTGTTGATCTGTAAATCCAGATGCTCCACAGAAAATAAAAGAGCAGAAAACCTATATATGTTAAGACATTTTCACCTTCAGCAAAATCCTCTGCCTCCCCAAGATTTCATACAAAACTCTTGATGAGGTCTTCCTTCCATCATCTTCCTCAAACAGGCTTAGTCCTTACCCTGAACCCCTTGGCCATATTCCACCATCACCACTGACCCCAGTGAACTTTATTTAACTCAACAGGCTTGTGCAATTGCCATTATTTTTGACCTTTCCACTTTCTCTCATCACTTCAAAGATAGTATAATAGCACAATAGCTATGTTCCTCTTCAGGAAAACCAGGCTGTCTCCTTCGGTCGATCCAGATACTTTTGGGAGTTCCTCTCAGAGATCTTCTGCAGATGTGAGCTCAGCTACTAAGAATGGCTGGGCAGAGCCCCAAGTTTTCAGCTCAACATATGACCCTTCCCAGAGAGAAGACCTCCAGCCTGCGTCCCAGGCCACATATCTCTGCTAGCACAAACCAGTACAAATATGCTCTGCCAAGAGCACATCCACTGGGACTGATTCCCATCCGCTGCTGGGGTACAAAACTAACTTGTGTGAACTTTGGCTACTAGCCTTTGAAAATTGACTTGACATGCAGCATTTACCTAAAAGTCTGATCTAACTTCTTGCTAAACATTTAATGATCTAAACAGCTTGAAATAGAGCCCAGTCCAAATAGCTTGCCTAGTAAGACAAAAAAAAAAGGAGAAAAAAATTGTGTATGCCCTATGCATGATTTGTGTTGAAGCTGGTTTCTTACCCTCAGACAGCAGGGAAAAAACAAATCTATTATGTCAGAGAAAAGAGGAGCTGGTTCTCTGCTTTGATTCAGGCCACATCCAAATGAGTCTAGAAGTTTCCAGGAAAGCTCTTGCTGGCACTGATCTCATGTCTTCAGGTTTTAGTGTATATGGCTCACAAAAATCTTCCTCTTGTGGGGAAAGATCATGTTCTTGGGAGAATTACAATAATTCTTGTAATGAAAACAAAGAATGTATTTTTGTTTATTTTTCCTAATGGCCCTGATCCAGCCAGGTTTTGCGTGCTACTAACAGATGTTTCTCGTGAGTGACCCAACATCTGGCACAAAGGTCTTCTGTTGTAATTGTTATAATGAAAACACAAAAGACTGTAGCATTACACACCAAGAACTGCCTTTTTTTTAATGGGTCTCCTACTTTGAAGTCATGAATGTGTACTCTGGATTTGGTCCAAAGCCTTTGGAAGTCAACAGAAACTTTCATCGATTTCAATGGGTTTGAGTCTGTCCTTTTATGAACCACTGCATCTAAATGTACAAAGACAAAAAGAAAGCTTCTGAACTCTTTTTTTTCTTTTCTTTTTTTTTTTTTTGCAAAAACACTGATTTTTAAGTTATTTTAGTAAGAAATCACTATGTCTTCATTGATTTGCAACTTTTGCTCACAAGTTTTATTTCAAAATCTTGCTAGAAAACATCACAATCACAAGTCACTTTAGATATGCTCATTAGACAGGCAATGAAGAATTTATGTGAGCAAAAGCATTACAAAATCAAGACAAATTGCAATCTTTTAGGAACAGTTTGGAATCAGAGAATGATCTCTGTTGCAGTGTCATATAAATCTCTCTACTGCAGAAACAAGTTCTAATATCCCTCTAGTTTATACATGGATCTTCTCATGAAGATGAAGGTCTAGTGTCAGTTGTCCATGATCTTCAGAGGCAGGATGCCTCAGAATTTTGGCATAATATCATAATATTCAATTATTCTGTCTTTTTTTTTTTTTTTTTTAAGTCAAATACTATTCTCATATGCACTAGAGAGAACCGTACAATGACTTTGTTGTATTATTAATATAATCCTACTAAGTGTAGTTACTTTATTCTATTTCCTTTTAATAAGAGGAAAAGAAGGGTGGAAAAGAGTAGGAAGGAAGAGAAAGAAAGAGAGAGAGAGAGAGAGAAAGAAAGAGAAAGAAGGAAAGAAAGGAGAAGAGGAAGAGAAGAGGTCCATAAAAGGTAGTTTGACTGACAGCCAGGCCATGATTCACTTTACAAGCACTACAGTACAAAACCTTCACTAATATTAACAAGCATTTTATTTCTAAGTAAATTAACTCTAAGTTCCCATCAAAAGCTGTTACTAAAGTATATTTTTTCCTTTCTTTGCCTTTCAGAAGCTTTTATGAAAAGTCTCATACACACAAATAGTACATTTCCTTACCTAATATAAACACAAAAGACTTTTTGCTTTGGAAACAAATGTAAGGGAACAGCTGTGCTGATGAGCTACTCAGAGCTCCTATTGAATTTGCAGCTGCTTCTCTCTGTCCTCAGAAAACTCCTGGTTTGATTGACAGATGGAGAGAGAACCACATGAAGAGGAGACCAGATACCAGTCACAGGCTTAAATCAGAGTTGTCTTAAATCTATGAAAATTACAGTTCTTATTTTTAGCTGCTGATGTGGCAGCCATTTAGTCACAAACTGAAACTTCTTCTGAGTAGGTACAAATCCCTCTTCCAGAACTGTAAGCCACTTAAAATCTATCCAGGTTCCAACCAGTAGTTTTGCACTGCTGGCTTATCAATTTAGCAAGTAAGTTTAAAGCAAGAAATAGTGTTTGTTGACACAAATAAAGTTTTGCAGAAATGGGCTATAACAATTAGAAACTTTCCCCCAGTTCTTTGGCTTTCTTTGTGGGACTGCTTGATCTTGTGGTTTCATTAGGAACTTTAGCCATCTAGGCAGGTATATGTAAATCACATGTACTGATCGCTACCCAAACAGTGATTTTGACCTGTTCCAGTCTGAAATGTGCATTGCAGGTGTCGATTAGGATAACTACGTATCTGACTGATTTACTCTGTAATAGCTGGGGAGATGCAAGTCTCATCAGCCTTCAAGTCACAGTGGCTAAATCTAGATCCCCTTCTCCTATTACTTCAAAAATCCATGCACGGGAAACAGATGATTGTCATAGAAAATAGTTTTCAAACATTAAGGTCACAGAGTTTGGACCCTAAGTAGCATTTATGTCTTTACACAGAGCATATAAACAGGTTTTTGTTTGGCCTTTAAGGTGCTTAGCATATATCTAATGCAAAATGAATTAGGTTTTTTCTCCCAACATGTAGGGTCCTAAATGCCATATTTGCTGCCAAAATAATTTATTGAATTGCTGTCTTAAGATATTACTTTTTTTCTAGAAAGGCAAAAGCATTTATTTTTTTGCTTTAGGAGTCACAGTCCTATTACTCCACCCTGAAACTGGTATGATTATTATTACACAAATTGGCAGATATGCAGGAAGTACAGTGGGCACTTGAAAACTTGGAGGCTGCATTCTAAATGGGGAGGTGAACTGGGAGCACTTCAGAGCTCCCAGACGTGTCTGCATAAGGGCTCTGCCTCCAAAACAGAGCAAGATTTCTCTCTCCCATCTATTTTCTATGGGATGGTTACCTGGGAGTGCTGTCTGGATGAGAGCCATCACATGCTTCCACCAGGTTTCTGATTCAGGGCATACTGCAGTGCACAGCTGCAGTTCAGTTTAGATGCACTCAAAATTGATGTTTTGGCTATGTTTCAGCTCTGCACTGATAGGTACATGCCTGACCACCCAGGGAGGGATCCTGTCACCAGTGGCTTACCACAGTGTTGGCGCATGAACCTTCCAGCCCTACCTGTGGGATGCAGACCTGGGTTGTCCCTGACACCTGTTTCAATTTCTCTGCCCTGCATTTAAGAGAAGAATACAATATTTCTTTCCTCTGGCAAGACCAAAAGACCACTCCATTTATTAATTTTTCCTCTTGATTCACATCACTTTCGCATGAATCCCTTGATTAGGTTTTGTTGTTTGAGCGTTAAAGGTATTTTATTATTGCCTTAAGGGAGGGAAAGCTGCCAATGAATATTAAACATGCTGTGGTCCAGTTCTTTCACAAGAAACCGTCATTTGATGCTAACTAACTTACATGTCAGGCCTGGCCTTAAAAGTTCAGTGCTTTAGGCAANACACACACACACACACATATTAAGCCACATATTTAATTATCTGAGGCAGCTACATTATAACAGACGTACATGCTTTTACCCATGCTGTATTGCATTACTCTTTGCTCCATATTCTTGGATGCCTTTGGACAGGTCTTGGAAATTATACACACATATAAACGACCTCGGACAGCTGCCACATTTTTTTTTTTTTTCTATAAAACCATAGTCCATAAAATATTTTTGTCTTTCTTCCCCAAGGACAGAACACTATCTAAAAAACTGGGTCTCGTACACCTCATTGTCTATATTTAATTAGTTAGAANTTAGGTTTTGTTGTTTGAGCGTTAAAGGTATTTTATTATTGCCTTAAGGGAGGGAAAGCTGCCAATGAATATTAAACATGCTGTGGTCCAGTTCTTTCACAAGAAACCGTCATTTGATGCTAACTAACTTACATGTCAGGCCTGGCCTTAAAAGTTCAGTGCTTTAGGCAAGATAGATTAGTTGTTTTTTTTAATGTTTTCTTGTCACATACCCAGTCTAAATATTTTAAAAACTGATAGGAATAAATATATGTATTGGTGTATGATTGTTTACAAGTATTATGCACAAACATGCAAACACACACACACACACATATTAAGCCACATATTTAATTATCTGAGGCAGCTACATTATAACAGACGTACATGCTTTTACCCATGCTGTATTGCATTACTCTTTGCTCCATATTCTTGGATGCCTTTGGACAGGTCTTGGAAATTATACACACATATAAACGACCTCGGACAGCTGCCACATTTTTTTTTTTTTTCTATAAAACCATAGTCCATAAAATATTTTTGTCTTTCTTCCCCAAGGACAGAACACTATCTAAAAAACTGGGTCTAGTACACATCATTGTCTATATTTAATTAGTTAGAAAAACCACTATAATTTTCCAGACCTGCAGAACCAGAAGTATCAGGTTTGACCTTCTAGAAAGAATATGTTCCCAGTTTCAGAAGGGTCATAAGACTAGATTTTCCAAGCACATCAGTGAGTTAAGCAACCCTAATCTGTCTGTGAGTATATATACCTAGAGTTAGGTAACTTCATAGTCCAATACATCACGCCTGACTACATATAGTAAAGGGCATGCTGAGAATAAGATTTCTGGTTACTTTCTTGGTTTATAGAAAACTGTATTTCCACTGAGTATAAAACAAGACAGTCTTCATGTGGTCTGAATGTTTCCCAACTGTTTTTATGCTGTAAGTTAAAAAGCCCAACATTATACTCTAGACCAAATTCTCTGTGATAAAATTTTGCAAGTTTTATAACTTTCTGAAAGCTCTCTACAGTCAGTGTTTAATAACTTTCAAAGATGGAGACGAAGTAAAATTTGGAATCTGTAAAGGGTATTTAAGGAAGAGTTTTCTGCAAAATCTATAGCATATGGAGGACATCAAACTTCTAATATGGCAGAAAGACAAACCATAGTTACCTACCCAGCAAAACAACTGGAATTTTGCAAAACATTGGGGACATGTTTACTGTCACAGAGACAAGACCAAAAGTGAGCTCTAGGAGACTCATGCGTAGCCATTTTATTGAGTTCCAAGGTTCAGCTATTTTAAATGCATAATTTATATATTTTACTTTGCCAGAATTTATGGATGTCTCAGCGTTCAAAAGCTACATCACAGATTCAGATGTAGAGGGCTTGAAAATAAATACAAAAATCTACAAAATGCAAGCCAAAGATATCTTCGTATCTGTTCTGGTAAAGCTAGTTTATATCCTACCTTCCACACTTCCAGCCAAATATTATTATGTCTCCTTAGAATAGTTTTCTATGGTGACAAGAAGAAAGGGAATTTATTACTCTGCTTCTATGGAAAAAAATGCAGATAGCTATTATTCTGGTTTACATTTTATATCTGTTAGGAGTATTTTGAAGCTGAGTACACTTTTTGAGTCACTTTGCTTAGTAGATATTTTTACTGTTGTCTTTTTTTCAAAAAAAGTAAAAAAAAAAGTGAATTATTTATATCTTTATTTATGCATTCAGTTAGTTGTATTTTTGTTATATTCTGTGTAAATATTGATTTTCCTGTTAGGAATGAAATGTGCCTTAATTTTAATATTTTAATTCCTCGTTGCTCTAGAGTTTTTTGAGCTAGTGTAACAACACATCTCCTTCTTGGTAGTCTAACTCACTCAAGCTCTACTTAGAGTTTCTTGTTTCATTGATTCAGTCTCCCAATGCCTGTAATATGATAAATATGTGGAAACTTGAAAACCGTATCTTGTTTACATGTCTATGCAGCTGCCAAAACAGCTGCCATTTCAATTTTTGAAAGGGAAACAAGGGCCTCTTATCTGCCGTGGAGGAAAAATAGACTGATCCTTCCATTCATTTTTAGTGTGTCTCAAACACATTTAATGGCATAGAAGAGCCAACATTTGAAAAAGATATCAACCTCTGTGCAAAATGCTGAAATGCATTTCTAAGGGTTAAAATAATTTATTTTCTTATGTTAAAGCATTTTTATGTATCAAGGTTACAAGAAACTGAAAACTGCAGAGGATGGGAGTGCTTCCAAAGAGTTCAACATTCCCACTAAACAATATAATTTCTGTTCAGCAGATATCAGAGAAAGGAAAAATAAAACTAATGTTGATGGGTCCTGGTGGATGCTGTGTATTTCCATTAGAAATAAAGTTTAATATTTTCAAAAAATCATTTCAAAAAAGTGAAAAATTGTTTAAGCAAGTGAAAAAATACAAATATAATTATTCTTTCAACATATTCCTTTTTAACTACATTGTTATTGATATTGACTGTAAAATGGTGTAAAAGCCAAAGCACACTAATTTCTACCATTCTAGATAGACTCATCATCAAAACAAAAGAAAATGTTTTGGAAAATAGACTCATCATCAAAACAAAATAAAATCTTTTGGAAAAATGTATTTATAATTTTCACAGAAAGTGCTGAAAATGTGTTTTTAGGAAATATTTTGCTTTTGTTGAATTTATTAGTGGAAAGGTGTTCAGTGAGATGCTGAAACTCAAGAGCTGAGCATTCTTGGCTGGGAACAAAATCGGTCACAGCTCCAAAACCCACAAAAGGATGCAAGAGAAGAATTTTAATAGGGAAGTTCCATCTTCTGCTGGAGAACATTTTGCTGACATAGAACAGCAGAGTTACCTAATCTTCCATCAGCTGCTAGATTTCAGATCAATATTTGCCAAAACCTTTCCATGGGAGCATAACTTGAGTTACTCATGCTAATAACACAATGGACAAGCTGTAGAGAGCTTGTTTCTGAGGAATCAATACAGATGGTCTTGGTGTATTTTAGAACAACACTCAGCAGCTTTCAAAACTTGTCATATCCTTTCCCATAACCCTTCCAGATCTGTCGTGAGTTAAGCTTGACCTTGCCAACTAATCTTTAAAAGACAGAAATAGAAAGAAAATTTCTTTACTAAGAGTTCCCATCATGATATATCTACATATAAATTATACATAATTTGTATCTCTAAGGATAACATTTAGCTACCTGTCTCTGTCTCATCATGACTACAGCTTCTATGGAACCTGCTGTTGACACTCTTTAGATTCTATATTTTATTTCATTGCAACTTGGATTAGGGGAAGTCTATTATTTGCACCACTTTCAGATACTTATTTTTTAATAATAATTTATTTGTTAATCTTTGAATTTGCACTCTAATCCAAGTCACAATAAAAGTTAAGAAAGTAGACAATAATTTCTAATTTTCTTTGCTAACCAAGTGTAATTATTTTAAAATCCAAACTATTTAGCTGTACCTTACTTAAATTTTAAATCCCTTGGGAGCAAACTAAGGGTTTTTCTCTAATGACCCCTCTCGATGTATTCTCTATATACTGCCACGAATACAAAACTTAAATAATATCCTTTCTAGCTACACAATAATATTTTTCTGTAAAGAAATATTTGTTCCTTGAAAGAAAATGTTCATGTTATATTTTATGAAACTAGCCACAAAAGAATGATATAGGGAACTGTACACATTCTCCTGACTCTACATTTTCAAAAATAAGAGGTATCTTTTAAATAATAAAATGCAGCATTCAGATCTATTGTCTGAGGTTTTATTTTTGAAAGTATGACCTAATCTGGTGTCCTGTCATTGTTTTGGCAGAACATGAAACAGCAAATATGTTAAATTTGAGTGGTTTCCTGAAATGTTATTCTATCAAACTGGCAATTTCCGAAAGGATTTGGAAAGGAGTTTGCAATTCCTTAGACACCAGGGAGGTCCAGCAATGGCTGCCAAGATGATCTGCAGCTCAAGCTGGTCCTAATATCTGAGCACATAAAAACATTCCTTTTACTCCAATTTATTTTTAGGCCTAATCTTAAACAGATTTAAGAAACCTTCTGAGTATCCACTGTTAGCACTTCCAAATGTAAAGGACCTGATATTAGTATTTTTGTACTTTGTGGCACACAGAAAAATTACACATTGCTTTCTCAGAGGGTTTTTAAACAGAACACTTTAATTGCAAAACTGAAACCATTCCATCTAAAAAGAGAAACTAAGCAATAATCAAAGAGGAGATCTTACAAATAAGGACAGGGTGTACCCTAGGAGCCTTATCTATATGAGCATGTACTTAATCTGTAGGCTATGTACTTCACATACTTTTTATTATTGCCAACAAATCATGATGTTTCCAAGATGGTAGCAACATGGAAGAAATCTGTGATTCAGTTGTGGTTTGGAGCCAGCTCAAATTGCAACTTCTGAAAAAGATCTAATTGGAAACCTAATTCTTCAGCTAGCCTTATTGGTCTCCAGCCCTAGAGCAGGGACCAATGCTGTGTGGGATAAGCCTGCAAACTTATTCCTAACATGATGGATGAAGCAGAAAAGCTGCTGAAATCATTTAGTTTAGTCCATCATTGCCATTTCTGTTCACCATAGTCTAGCATCAACTTACCAAAACCATGAAGAGTCTGGGAGTGTCAATTATGTAAAACCTGTGAGAACTTCTATTGTGTGTGGACAATATTAACCACAGAAAACTTCTCTTACATCTTTCTTGCAATAGATGTGTGTCTACTTTTATGTTTTAATGACTTGGAATTGAATGTAACTCATTTTGAAGTGCTAATGAAAAATTATTTTATTTTTCAGCAAAAATAAGTAAAAGCAACAACTATGGAGACAATCCATGAAAAGCAGATGCTCCTGAAGACTGTGCAACATCTTGCTGGAGAGCACAGAAATTCAGTCATATCTTTTAGGTCTCCTTGTGCAGAAAATGAAGCTCACAGAGGCAGAAGAAACCTAATGAAGCATATAAAAAATGTGGTAGTGGAACAATATCAAAGCAGTGGGTAGCAAAAAATATTTAATCCAAAATAACAGATAGGATAGTGAGAGTACCTAAGGTTTCTCATCTGAAACATATGGTCCTCACTGACTTTTTATAAGTCAACTTTAGTAATGTAATGCTGACCATCAAGTTTAATTTAAATAAGTACTTGCCTCTGTTCTTCCAAGAAAAGGTGAGATGTGAAAGAGAAGGAAGCCTTCCTCCTGAGACAGAAATCTTTCTCCTGAGTAGACTACAGAAAATCATGTCCACCTTTTCTCCTGAACAGATACCAATGGACAATGGGGCACCAAAAATCCTGGTTCCGGGGTCAAACACAATAGGGATTGTGTTTGTAGTGTCTGCATGTAGTGTATTTAGGTAAAGAGAACATCTGCCTTAAGGTTTTACTTAAGGCAGATATTCTCACTGGAGAATGTCATGCAATGCACAGGGGTATGGGGTAGCCACACCGCAAAACAGGCAGAGGCCTTTGGTAGAGGCTGTGCTGTTTCTACTTCATTATACATCACAGGCTTTTTCCTTTGGCTTTCTGCACTATCTACTTGAAAGCAGCTGAGTTCAGATTAGTGGACTTAAGACAGCAACTTTCTTTCCTCTGTGTCTGGTCCTGAACCACATTTGTTCTCTCACCTCCTGATGACCGGCCATGAAGGTGACAGGACACTGCATGGGGATTCTCCCTCACAAACGGGAGGGAAACAATGAGGTTTGAAGGGGATTGCTGGATTAGCAGGCTCTTAAATAGTATTTACCATTTCAGTTTGGAGCCGCAGACAAAACTCCATCAAAACTTATGACTGTGGTTGCTGTTCTTCACAAGGCCTATGGCAGAAGTGAAAGCAGTTTTCCTGTCAAGTCAGACAGACACACCTAGTAGGCCATGTAAGCACTTAGACTGCAAAAATAGCAAACTTAAAAAAAAAAAAAAGATGAGCTAAGAAATTAAACAACATTATAATTTTTCTGTAATGAGACATTGAGAAGTTAGAAACAAGTGTCAAACATTATTCACATAGATTGGTGAACATTTTAGACAATGCTAGTGGACAGAAATTAAAGCTTTAAATATTTTTGAACTATTTGTTGGGGTTTTTTTCCCAAATTTCAGTATTAAATTCTATTGCTTACTTATTTATAGTGGCCAATACTAGGTAACTGAAAGAACTGTAGTTGAGTCAAACATCTCTATTTGAGAGAAGCTCTATAAACTGCTTATTTCCTTGTGCATCCTAGTTACATGGAGTTTGATGTAGTTGGTGTAGTTGCAGGACTGTGGAAAATGCCACATTATGTCAGTTGTTTGAGGCCTCTCATCCAGGACCATCCCACAAAATGCTATTCAAAGGAGGAAGATCGTAACCATTACTCAAATTTAGGAGTATGGGATAAATTTAGACAATTTCACATCATTACATTAAGGTCAACCACATGGTTAATATGTGTTGTATTTAAGCTATTATTTTTGATAGGATGCCAAATAACTGAAGCTGAAGGGAAGCTGGATTGTGTTGATTTTTGTGAAAGATGAGTAGATTCCAGGGGTGTTTAATCAGGCAGTTTCAGATTTTTATGATTATGTATTTGAACTGTATATTTCACTAACTCTTATTGATTTGTATAAAAATTCCAAGAGAGGCAGTACCTATGGCAAGAAAACAAAGATTTTTCATGCTTAATATTTAGTACTGTTAGATAATAAGTACTTTCAGGTCTTAAAGTCTTTAATTCTTGGCAGATTTTTTAAAATCATAATATCACAAAAAATTTGATGTGGGAAGGGACTCCAGGAGTCCATCGTTCTTCCCTTCTGCTCAAAGAAGGGACAGCTCTGGGCTCAGACCTTGTTCTGCAGTTCTTAAGAACTCAGTGGTTGCCCTGAAGGGCATTTACACAATTTCCTGGATTTTTTTCAAGTTCCGTGGAAAGAAGAACTGGGGGAGAAATAAACGATCAAGGGGAAGTAATGGGAAACGTTTTTTTCACCTTTGTTATCTGCAACCAGGAGCAAGGACAAGGCTGTGTGTTTGTGCCTTTGGTAGCTGAGTGCACGGAGCTACAATGCAATAACAAATGATGCAGGTTCGGTGACCCTGCCCTTAATAGAGGTCCTTAAAGTGTCAACAATGTCGTCAATCGGTCTACATCCGTTGGGACAGAATCTTATAATCCATCAAGCTTTATTAATTTCCTAGGATTAAAGGAATAATTACTGTGTAGCTCTGTGTGGAACACATATCTTTGCCACTAGGTAAGACTCAGGGTTCTGTTAGGTCTTCAGACAAGTAGCTAACTTTTGAAGATATTGTCATTCACTGTGGACACTAATTCTTCTTTCATCTTCATTTCAGAAAAGAATTGAGTGTCATGTTTTTAAAAGCAGATCTTTTTTTTCACTCTAATACTGAGTGCTTACTAAACACACGGGATCTGCTAATGAGTGTTGATACGGTTTGATCTCGGCTAGGAAATTTCATCTGCTGGTTTCTTCACCCAGAAAGAAAAATAATTAGGGACACTGA
>VZTN01018858.1:2758-33572 GCA_013400515.1 Erpornis zantholeuca | reverse complement strand
AAAAATGTCTTTATTTTTCACCTTAGGAGTTTCTAGTCCAGAAACACGCACGGGACAGAGCAAAGAAGGCAGTAAGTTGCAGTTGTGGGGATGGCGAAATTATGTAGTTGCTCAGCCTCCTGTTTTGGCTTCATTTGAAAGGTTCCATAACTATTTTTCTGAGGTACTTTATGCTAGTTTGGAAAAGTATCTCACTTTGGGAAGAGTTTGGTCAGAAAAGAAGAAAGGGGTGTGTGTGTGTTACTAATGAGGTACTTCTAGGAACTACACATCGGCACTGAGTCGGGTGACTTACAATACAGCCAGAGCATCATGCCACCTCTACAGATGCAGTCAGACCCTCTGTCTTTTCAATCAGGATATTGACTGTAAAATGTTTGCTGCATCAAACCAAGCATGTTTGTGTAAATACGATTTTAGTTAAACCTAAGAGCCACCCCATGTCACAGAGCTGGTAAAATTCCTGAGCTTGCCTCATTTGACTCTATCACATTCAGAAGAAAAGTGAGCACAAATACGCAAATGGAACAAATCCACTCTGCTTCCTTTGGGATGACAGTATAGTCCCTCAGCTAGCTTCAAAGATGACGTCTGAGTGTTCCTAGCGGACGCCGAGGCCAGCCCCAGATGAATTCTGTGCTACAGTGCCAAATTGGAATAACCTATTTCAGGCCCGCTTCCCTCTGAGATGATAAAATTAACAGTACACTTCTCACGGCTGTGTATCCTCAGTGTCTGAACCTATGCTGTGCCGTTCAAGCTGCTTCAGCAATAAGAAAGCAAAACTAAAGGAATGTCTTTTGCACAAGCATACATATTTCTGCTTTTATTTTACAGTGACAACATAAGGGCAGTCAAATTCTTAGACTCCATGGACAGGTAAAAGAAGTTTTCATATCTTTGATTAAGTCAAGCATCTTTCAATATGAAAAGACCTGAGCACCTTCCTGAAAATATCTTCAGCTTCAAAATGATTGATGTCCCTCCTGGATGGCAAAAGACAGTAGCAATCTTTAAGCAGATAGGAAAACAGAAATTTGGGATGCCTCTGAAAAGAAATAGCACTCCTTTATAGAGCACTCATAGCACTTCTTTATAAAATAATGCAGTTATATTAGAGAAAGAATCTCAATGTCTTAAAATGAATATTTTCCCCTTCCAAAACTCAAAAATCCTCAAAAAAACCAGAAGATAGATATGTATCTGATTGATATTCACTGGTTTTCATTCATTGAAGCATTCTGCCAAGTTAATGCACACAAGTTGTATGCACATATGTGGCTGGAGGAAAAAAGCTCTGCTTTTTAATAATGACTTTTAATTGGATGTCTCAATACATACAGAATTATCAGGCAGTGCATACGAAGAATATCAGTTTAATTCTTCAGATATGACCACTTTTTTGTCATAATGACTTTTCAGAACAATGTGATATCCTAGAATCAGCCATGCTTCTTTTACCCTGTTAACCAAGCGTCCCTTTTGGGCCTTGTCCCAGTTGAGTTTGCATCTACACTCTTTGAGTTCTGGAAACCCATGCTTAATCCCAGGGGTTCATCATCCCCTGGGATTTATAATTCCTGGTGCTTATCATTCTCTGGGTTTATAATCCAAAAATCAACCACTATGGAAGTAGGATACGGCTGAGGTTCAGTGTAGCAGGCAGAAAACTGTAATAATATATGTAGCTCATTTCTCAGTATCCTTCTTCCAGTGTCACTGAACTATAAAAATCAAAGGTTCTTCCAGCTTCATAAACTAAACAGGAGTAGGGCACAGCCAGCATGTTTAGAGGCACAGTCCTTGACAGTCTTAAGGCAATTTCTGCTGTCACAGACAACACTGTGGTGTAGTTCAGGGGTTATCTAGGAATAGAAAGGTTCCCAAACTGCAAGACAGTGGTCATCTTGCCCTTGGGACCCTCTAGTTGCATGAATGTGAACTGTGACATACTGCTTGTTCTCTGAGCTAAATAACAGACTTTTTCTCTTCTATTTATTTTTATTTTATAGCTCTCTACAACTACCTTAAAGGAGGTTGTACTGAGGTGAGCATTGTTCTCTTCTCCCAGAAAACAATAAATAAGTAATAGGATGAGAGGAAACAGCCTCAAGGTGGTCCATTGGAGGTTTAGATTTTGGTTTAGATTAAACATTTCTTCACAGTACAGGTTGTCAAGCACTGAAAAAGGCTGCCCAGGGAAATGGTGGAATCATCATCCCTGGAGGTATTTAAAAGATATGTGGATGTGGTGATCAAGAATGTGGTTTAGTGGTGGATTTAGCAGTGTTAGGTTAATGGTTGGACTTGCTAGTCTTTAAGGTCTTTTTCAACATAAGTGATTCTATGATTCTATGATCCTATTTACTAGTCTTGAAACAGACATTAAGCAATTTTTTGCAACTAGCATGTATCTTTAAAATTGCAGAGACATGTAAATGGGGTACATCTACTCAAGTCACTGCTTGAAACTTTCCTGTGTCCATCAAGGTGATGCTGTTCCTTCTCCAAATCTTAAAATCCATGATGCTGTATTATTTAGAAAACCTTCCAAAATAGGGCTATCATCAAAAAATAGCATTTTTTTCACAGTGAAAACAGAAAAAAGCACATTGCCAAAGGAAAAATAAGAAAAGAAATGGCATTTAGCTTATTTATTTTTTTGAGCAAGATGAGTGACATTATTCTACTCCTAAGTGGAGGAGGACATTGAAGTATAGCAATAAAACTTGTGGAGAATACTGGCAAAGGAATATTTGCTAGAAGTTGTTAAAGGAGTAACCACCATAAATAGAAAAAATCACCTTACAGATATACATGGATATAGAAGACAGAAAGGGAAGGGGCTTTCAACCAATTCAGTTTTATTCCAGAAATATTTTATCATAAGACAGGGGAATTTAAAGCTGTAACATTTCTTCTCTATAACTCTACAGTTCTTTGGGAATCATGTCCATGAAGACACATGCCCAAGTGTTGTCATACTGATGTAATGTTAATTAAAGAGACAATATTATTGCCGACCCTGTTTCCTCTTTGCACCCATTATTCATCATGTTCAGGGCCAAATGTTAAACTGCAGACAGTTGTCATTTAGATTATATAACTGTACTTCTTTTATGCTCAGCAAGCACAAATAGTATTCTTTAAAACAAATACAAAATAAAATATTTTCATAAAGGATAAAAAATGAAATTGGTCAAGTTTTTCACTAGTATGGATGCATAGCACACCATGTTCTAGGTATTTCTTCTGAGCACACCTGCAACATCTCTTTCAAGCAGTCTTAGATATCTCCTTTAACACAGAATAAACTTTGTATTTATGCCTAAAATTTAACTTGAGCCTATTTCAGGGGGAGGAGGGTGTGATTTAATTTCCATTATTCTTCCTTTCTTTTTCTTTACCTGACAAAATTCTAATATAAAATGCATGAACAGTGAAATGAGGAGATCTCTCAGACTCCTGTATCCCTGGTGAGTTGTTCAGCCACGGGGATATACAACCAAGCACCTTCATGTTTGCTGTCCTAAATCCATGAATCTTGAATCCCTGGGTGCTCAAGTGGCCCAGTTTCAATAGCATAAGAACATTTTAGAGGATGGGCTTTTTTAGGTTAATTCTTTCCCTCTGTTTATTGTTCAGCATAAAGTTTGGTATACCATAGGCATTTTACCCTTCACTTTTCTGGTCTTTGATTATTAGAGAGGTGTCAGAGAGTAGCAACTGTTTGAGGGCTAAGGCACTGACTCACAAGATTGAAATTCAAGTCCTTGCTCTGAAACAGACATCCACATCTTACCCCGAGCAAGCCAGAGAAGCAGTGCATGCCTCAGTTCTTAACTGTAAAATGGAAAACAAAAAAATCTTTAAAACCATACTACATAATACAGTTCAGTACATGACACAGTACATCGCAGAATATGAAAGGCAATCATATCCTATGGCAACAGCAGCTATATTCACACTGTAAATATAAACTAAGGCTAGTTAATCCCAGAGAGAGCAGCATCTTTTTCACAGAAGTGTCACAGATTTCAATCAGCTTTAATGCCAATTGACTATAAGTCACTTGTGATCCCTCTATTGGCATCAGTCTGCTTTAGGCTAAGCTCTTTCACAACGTTGTGATATTTGGGCTTCCAGTACTGAAGGTATTTCAATTAATTTTAAAAGATCACTGAGATTTTTTTCCCACAATAAATAATTCTATCCGCTTCTGTAAAACCCTTTGTTTCCAGCTCTTCAATTTTTGGCACAAAATACCTGCCAATCTCCCTTCTCACTACTGAATGAAATATAGAATGGAAAGCAAAATGGAATAGGAAAAAAGAAAATGGTGATGCCAATGAGAGTTTCAAAAAGCAGCATTGATAAAAACTCCCAGGACAAAAGGCCAGTGTGAAAGATGGAACAACAACAAAAAGGAAAAAAAACACCAAAAAACTAACCAAACCAAACCAAACCAACAAGAAACAAAAACAAACAAAAAGCCCTCAACAAAACAAAACAACAACAAAAACCAAAACAAACAAACAAAAAAAAACACAAAAAAAACCCACACAAAAACCAAAAAAACCCAACAAACCAAACCAACCAACCAACCAAAAAGGAACAAAAATCCCACAAAAAAACCCCAAAAACCAAAGCCGGCATCAAAAACTCCATACCTGGAGTGGAAGTTGGAGAGTATTTGAGTAGCTGCTAATCAAATATTCACTGTTAAGTAAAAGAAGAAGCTCACTGCAAAAAGAAAATCAAAACTGAAGCCACCTGGGAGAGAGAAAGGGAGCATGTTTGAAACAGAAAAAAAGAACCAAAGGAGGAGAACACTCCACATGTTAAAATTCTCAGAGATCTGCCACACGACACATGGACGCTGGTGAATGAGACATTCCTTTAATGCTTAGCTCCACCAGTTTTCACTGGCTTCAACAAAACATCTCATCATGTGATGTCTCGAACTGTCATGAGATCCTTGGTTGCATCCCCATAACTTTTTACCCTCTGCCAACAGAGGGCAGACATTTTATTTCCTAGGTTTCCATGTCCCTTTGTCCATAGGTGCTTCCTTACAAAGATGACACTTATAATTCACTGAGAAGCTTCAAGTTTGTCACTGTTGCAGAGCACAGTTTTTACCCCGCCTAAGACCTCTTATTTTTTCCAAACCAGTCGTGTTTCTCATAGAGAGAATAATTCCATGAGCTTCTTGGCATTAGCTTTTAGGGCACAGACAGCATTATCATGTCAGGAAGCAATGTAAGTTACAAAAATTCCCACTATTCACTGTCTCAGTAGGTCACAACTGCTCCTCTGTCTGACAAGTTCAATGAATTTAGGTTCAGTTTTTTCTGTGCTTTTCCCACCCCACATTCATCACCAACCAGTCCTGAGAGGTCCCAGTGCTGCCCCACAGAAGATACACATTCCTGCTCTTTATTCACGTGTTATAAAAGCAGCTGAAAATGTACCAAGCAGCCCCTGGAGCCAGCCAGGGCTGGTGGAATGCTCAGCACCACAGTGTCAGTATGCACACACATGAGCATGTTGGGCAGTGACTACATGTTTGTGTGTAAATAGTTATGAAATGCACTCGTTTCTAGAGAAAGAAAACCGACATTCGGCTGGCCCATAATGCATTCTGCTCCCATATGGCTCTCAATCTTAATGACCAAGGTCAAGAATAAAGGTGTGAATGTTCATATATTTTGGCAGCAAAAATAGATTAAATATGAATTATATTTAAATTTTAAATGTGCATTTTACATACGACTTTATGATACAATTACTTTTACTGAAGATAAAAGTCAAAAAGAAACTGGCAGCTTTGTTCTTTGTCTGTATATTTTTAAAAGCCTCTGCAAAACCCCCGTGAGAAGATTCACTTCTCACACAGCCTAATTCCTTCTACAGCTCTGAATATTGCCATCTCAGGATCTAGAAGGTTGAGAGACATGTTTTTTCTGCAGATGGTATGAGAGAAAAATCAAGATGTGACGTAGAGAAAGATGTTAAGTAGCAACAGACTAATGGAGAACATTTTGTCCTACTTTTGAGGAGCACATCAGGAACAGCTTGCTTTTATAGTGGATCTGAAGTATAATCATTGGCACTATACGACTGCTGCAAGCATTGCTCTGCACTAATCACTACCATATTATTGTGAGTTTTGCTGAGCATTCTGTAAAAGATACATCACATTCCTTTTTTTTCTTGGCACTTATCTTGAAAATTAATCAGATATACCAAAATCTCTAGACAATAAATAATGATTAAGCTGTAGCTTTTAACATTCTTGGTAAGTTTCAGAAATTTATTGCTTTTCATTTTACTAGCTGTCAAGAACCAAAACAATGGCTAAATCTATGTATGGATTTCCTTTAGGTAAATCACAATAAGTAAATAGTAGAAGTAAGAGATGTCTTTGATGTAAAAGCATCAAAGCCTTTAAGAACCTATTTTTAAATCTGCAGCACTCACCCATTTTTACCATAGTAAAGGCCAAAAATTTTGAAGACTTATTTTTTAAAGATATATTCACAAATTTCTATTCAGATATTAATCCAATATCCATACAGAGTCTCTGCAAACACAGATGACAAGAAATCTATTTAAAATCAGTCTTTCCATGTAAGTTTTAGGGAGAAATCTACAAAACCAAGTATTAACTGCCCATCCAATTCTCTTCTGGGCAAAGAAAGAAAGAGAAAAAAAAAACCATCAACAAACCTGCAACTAACATTTTCTAGTCATATTATGGAATAGTCTACTGAGCAATCCCCATTTAGTATTTAGAGAGTTAAAGACATTCAAGATTTGCCAAATCAGCTTGTGTATCTCCAACAGGGATATGCTTTGTAAATATGACTGATGGGTTGGGAGATTGTGTAATCTGCTAAGCTTCTGGACCTGCTGACTGTGAACTGGCTCTTCCAAAATCTGAGCAGAAGCAGATATTTATGATTCTAATCACTGTTTGCCACCTGAGAAAACTGGCCCTTAGGAGTGAGCCCTTACTCTGAAATCATTGGGAGAGCAGCCATTGACTTCAACAGATCAGTATCTTACCATGGATTAAGTCTGGTATAAAGTGAATTTTATTTCCACCAAGTTGATTTTCAATTAGGGGAAGGAAATCTGATTATTATTCTACTAAAGCATTCAGGGTTCCTTGGATTTTGTTTTCAGTATTTTGGGTTTTTTTTCTTAATGGATTTGGACATGCAAAGAGAGGTGAGGAAAGGGTTTCCTCCAGGATACAAGCAGTTTATTTTCTGTCAGCCTTCCGTGCTCTTCAGAATTTGTGACAGAATCCCCGACAAGCTCAGTATTTAAGAGAAAGCTCACCACAGCCATTTGGAATCTTCTCAATACTGTTTCAAGACAATATAGATTTTATCACAATACATTTCACATCTTTACCAGGTGTTCCTTAACCAACCAACCAACCAAATAAGTCGGAAAAATATTTCGGGTTTATTTATTGCCTTTCCCTCTCCTTAAGAGTGGAAAATGTCCTCCACTGTTTCAGAAGTCTAAAAATCATCAGAAGTCTAAAAATAGCTCACAGTGTTCCCGTATAAATCCAAAAGCACAAATAATGGCCTATATGTATATACCTTTCAACCTACAGTCCATATCAATATTCAATTCTCTCTTATCTCTCTTAATCTTATAGATATGCATGCATATATACACACGTGTATATGTTGTCAAGCATGTGAGGAACTGAGCTGCATTCCCTTGCTCAAATAAGATGTACTGCCAGCTGCAACAGCCATCAGGTTCCTTTGGCCTTTAGCCAACTTCGTTTGTACCAGCAACTGCAGCAGCCTAGGGAAAGGGCATCCTTGGGGTTTGGCTTGTGTAAATGGGTCTGTCCATGGCCACAGCACAGCAGAGCCTTCTCTCATGGCAGAGGATGCTCCATGGTCCTTTGGGATGTGCTCCTATGGGGTGGTGGGTTGGTGTAACAAAGGAGTAGATTTCCCAGAGGCGTTTTGGTAAAGGCAAAGCTGCTGGTACTCCCTTAAGAAACGTTTCTCATCACTTCAAAAACACTGTCTGTGGGAAGGCTCTTCCTCTGACACATGAAGCAAGCTCACCCTGCCCAGACTGGGAGTGTTAGGGATAAATGCTGAGTAAGTGTGTGCACGTGTGTATAACATCCAGCCTCTTAAATTTTAATCGAGCTCATACATAAGTTTCTCTGGTGATGGTGAAAGTGTCGGAAATACAAAGCATGCACACACATCTCCCAGCAAATGAAACATGTCAGCAACTGCTGTAATCAATAACAATATAATATTCTTTCCTAAATAAAGAATACAGCAGCAGAAGTTTGTTAGACAGTGATGAATTATTCAGCAGGTCTACTTTGCTGCTACACTGCTCCTTCCATGCTTCAAGCTTTTCTACAGCTGAAACACCTGGCACAGCACTCTCTGACTTCATCTTCTACTGAATGCTTAAATCTATTTCTTCCCTCATACAAAAATTAAGTTACCTAAGTTCCTGAAGCTTCAAACCATCTCAAATGGCAAAATTGCATGATGTCTTGAAGTTTTTAAGTAAGTGCCTTATTTCTACTTCATAGCTTCACATGGAGATCTGTTATGTATGTTAGCAGGCAGCTGCATATTAAATATTTTTGAAAGTGAATGCTTCAGACTATGGAGAATTTAATTCACTAGAGGGTGTATGATATTCTGGACAAAGTATTCATTAAAAGACACAAGGCAGATTTATTCAAGTGGTTAAAATGAAAGCCCAGGTTATGAAATGCTTAGTTAAATTGAACAGTATGCTACTCCCATGGAGATACTGCTTGGCATTGCATAGAATAAGAACATAGTAATTTAGTTTTGTTAAATAAAATTATGCAAGGTATTATCAATCACCTAATTCTCTAAAAATGCCAATGTATATGCATATATATATATTTGTATGTATGAAAAGTATATCTTGCAGTGTCTAATCGAATACAGATTTTGAAAGAAACTTTATAACACTGAACAAGTGTCAAAAGTCAAGATATACAACTGTGGTTCACAGGAGGAAGGTAATTTCTTCAAGACAGACAGGAAAATCAAGTTGAAACATTTTTCTTACAGTTTTAAAGAAAAGTTAACAGATTTTGTTTCTGTTGTGTTTATTTGAGCTATTCTGGAAATTATTTAAATCTTTGTCTGGACAGTGACACATTTGTATCTAGAGATATTAATCTAATCTGCCATTCTCCTAGAGACAGCGAGATCCCTCTGAACGTATTTAATGTGCTGCGCACAGCTCACTTTTAAATGCCACAAGCGATACAAATCCGTCATCTCTCCTTGGGAAGCTGCCTGACTCTGTAATACAGCTTACTGCTAAGTAGTTTCTCTGATACTCAAGCTACATTTCTCCTGCTTGATTCATGTTCTACTTCCCATTACTTAGCGTTAACTCTCTCTGCCCCCGCCACTGAACGAAGGAGTTCTGATTCCTACCTGTACTAGCTGCTAACTAACTGCTGTGAAAGGAGCAGGAGGAAATAAATAACCCCCCACCTTGGAACGTCACCCCTGCGATCTCCCTGCCTTCATGCCGCTCCTTGGACACTCACTGCTGTCCGCTGCCAGGAGCAGGACCTCTGCCGTGACCTCAGAAAGCTGTTTCCCTCTCCTCGGAGGCGCTGCTGGATCGCTACTGAAATAACTCGGCATTCCTGGAGGAATGCGTTATTTTTAAATAGGCAGTGCGTTAAGGCCCAAGCCTTTGCGTAGGAAAGGTTTCTAAGAGCAGTGGCTGGCAGAGGCCAGGCTGCCCAGCGCCATGTGCCTCTCAGCAGCCCCAGCACGGCCTCGCAGAGCGGCACCGAGCAGCGCTGCTGCTGAGGAGCAGAGAGAACGCACGTGAAGGAAGGGCACAAGGTTTCGACCTAGATTTCAGTCAGCAGGAGTCCGCATCACAAAATAAATCTGGATGTACTTCAGCGCCCTTGACAAAAAGGCTACGGGCCTGAGCGAGGGAGGAAAATAAGGTGCAACCTTGCCTTTGCACCACCATGCCCTGCAGGGAGATGGAAAGTGACTATGCCTTTGTTTGTCTGTGGTCCTCTGTGATCGTGCATTTAGAATAAAGGATCTCCCATGTCAAGCAGACTGCCACTTTGAGCAGAGAAAACAGCTACCTGGTTCCTGACTGCTGAAACAGAAAATACTTGTTAAACAAGCCATTAAATTTTAATAGCAAAGTTTTGAGAAGTTGTTGGGAAATCTATGCAAAAATACTTATGCAAAAACACTTCTGCAAAAACACAGACTAATTATACTTTCCTACCAGATTCCTTTCATGTCTCCCTCTGATTCTGGAAGCTGAGACATGACCTGTCTAGTCACCATCATCATTAGAATAGGCTGACAAAGAAGCAATTTTTTTGAGTGTTTTTTTTAACTTTGGCAAATGGATATTAAATTAACTGCAAGTTTTCACAAATGCAGTTACTCTAGCAACTCCAGAACATGAAGGAGAAACAAAATGCATTAAATATAAATAAGTACATGAAGGTCATAACTGTCCATCCCTGTATCAAAGTGAATGAGCAAATAATATCAGTTCTACATAGAAAATAACTATTTTCCATAAATCTTACATGTCCTTAGGAAAAACTAAAACTCTTTTTTTCTGCTATGCAGAGGAGGAGGATAATTTGCTAAAGGAAACAATGACAAGACCACATATGAAAATATATTGTACGCTGTTATCTGCAATTCTTCAGTGAAATGATAAATCAGTTTATATAATCTCAGGTGACAATTCTGATCTATTACAAGCAGCATCTATGTTTATCCAAATACTTCTAATCTTAAATCATCACAACTATTACTGTCTCCTTCAAGTTCCAGTGAAATTTGTATATTAAATAGTGCTCATAAAACAGAGTTACAATTTGCCAGCTGAAAATGGTACAACAATGAAATGATCTAATCTTATTTTAAAGGGCTTTCCACAATGGTTGCAGTAGCTCATTGTAACTATCCTACTTGCACTACAGCGTGTTCACAGAGAAGACCTAATTTCTTTTAATTTCTTGTATTATGGAATTTATTTGCAACACTGAACTGAAAACTTCCCTATCTTGAATTTACTATTGATAGTTTTTTCTGTAAAATTTTTACAGTAATTTTCATTAGTAAAGATGTAACCAAAGCAACAGATGTTAATGTCCTAAATACATCTGGAATACTAAAGAATGTCCAGTACTACCAAAGAACAGAACCCAAACTTCGAGTTATTTTCTATTGCATATGGAAATCCTGAATTAAATCTACTTCTTATTCCCACCTTGACACAGGCAGATCCTGTTGACAGGACAGGAATTTGCTTAAAAAAACGAAAAAATGTTTGCAGCAGGAAAAGCCCTTTTGTAGACAGACAGATGAGGGAACAGATCATTGGCAATGCATCCTACCACTGACCTTGTAATGGGTGTGAGAGCATGTTGAGATGGGAACGTGTTGGGCAGGAAGCTTTGAGAAGAACAGAGAAACCAAAGCAGAATTTGAAATAATCTTGCTAAAACTGACATACTAAAACAGCTGAGAACTTTAAATAGCAACAAGAACCATGACAAAAAGATGATGACGTCTGCTCCTTTCTGGATTAACTACGAGGGTTTCCAGTGTGGTGGCCCTGTATTTCATGCTTCTCCTTTTCCTTGGTAGTTAGGCTTGGCTTTCTTTTTCATAGATATAACATCAAGTAGAAGTTTTTCTCCAAAATTCCCCAATATCATAAAATTATGTCTTTGCTTCTGGGTTCTAGGAATTATGTGACATATAACCACAACTTCAGCAGAGTTCAAAGGTTTTCTCTATGCACACTACTGAGACACGTGTCCTAATGAAATGGGGAGTGGGGAGATAGGGAGGGCGGGTGTTTAATGAGCTTATTTGATAAGCAACTAAATGGGCTTAAGGAGGCATTTGTCCATTTTCCAATATTTGTACACAATTCTTATGTCATCTTTGCCAAGTTACTTAATCCAGCAAGTTTGCCAGCTCAGAGGAAAGGGCAACAACTTCCTGTTTCACAGAAGACAGCAATGTTAACTAAATTCAATCTATCATGCTGAGGTAGTGAAGTGATAAGGGCAACAACAGCTTCCAACCACACTTGGGATGCTTCCCAAGATGACTTATCTGTTCCTCACCACCGTGTAGCAGCTCAGGCTCTGGAGAGTCCTTCCTTGAGAAGCAGATCCAGGTGATCCAGTCTCTTTCTTACAAAGCAGTAAGCAAACACCTAAGTCCAATGCTGCATAGAAAACTACCTTGTCCTGAGGTTCATTTTAAAAAGAGTAAAACAACTAAATATGAAAATACTCATTCATCGGAGAAAATCTTTTTTACTTGAGGCAGGAAGAAATAAAATGTGGAAATCTGTGTAAAAATAGGGATTTGTCCTTGGAGATACTTAGAAATACATTCTTTCCATGTGCATTAAACTCTTCTTCAGCTGCAAATACTTATTCATAGACACTCTCAGACTGCTTATAGCAGTTTGTTTTTAGAAAAAAGCAACTTTAGATAATAAATCTGTATACACCAGTTCTAAACTGGAAGCACTCATAAAAAACATTCATTTAAAAAAATTTCTTTCTCGTGATCATTTTTTTCATGGTAAATAAGTAATTCTAATTGGATTTTTCATCTGATATGATACACAAATGTATTTAATGCAATTTGTTTTGCAGCAGTTCACATTACCTACATTAACAAACAGAAAAACAGTTCCTGAAATTTATACCATTAAATGGAGAAGAAACAAGGTCTGTGAACATCTTGGGACACAGTTCAGTCCACTTAACAACATTTCAAAAGCTCTTTGTGGTTCACCTCATAAAGCTTCTGCTCTACAAGGCTCCTGCTTTAGATGTCTCCAAGTGAGATGCATGATGCATGCACAGAAAGATGCATGACTGTATAAAGGGCTTTATTTGACAGCACCTGCACAAGAAGATTTTAACATAGTGTGGAACCTTTTGGCAGTGCTGAAGTAAAATCTACCTTCACTGCCAAACTATTGTATTCACCATCCAACTGCTGCATAACATTATGACAAGGCATTTATCTCACTGGTTGAGTAGTCCCTTAACTACCTGGAATCAGAAGAAGCCAAAGAATCCCTGAAAAAAAATTATTCGTCTCATTGACTTTGCTTTCCTGATTTAGGACAGATTTAGGCACCTGTTTTGGAGGTGCCTCTGTCCATTGCCTGCAAAGTGAATCAATGACCACTGTGGTATTAGTGTGGCAGCTCCATAAATCCAAAGAGTTCCAGGCAGGCATCTGTTTGTGGCAGCTCCCAAAGTATACAGAAAAAATCATCACATAGCTTTCCCCATCTCACATATTCACAGTTCCTTCCTTGTCTCAACAACTCTCACTGTGACACTCCAGCAGTCCTACAAATGTAAATGCCTACTTATGAAAACAATAATTGATTTTGTCTGATATTTTCATCACATTCCTTGCCTTATGCTCCTTTTAAAGATTGTCTCCTCTGTATTATTTACTTTGCCATATAAATTAGTTTTTTTAATGCTCAAGAAAATCACTGCCCACCTCCCACCTTTCCATCATTTTTCTTTCACACTGAGAGTTTTACCTCTCCCTGATAAGCCTGTGAGCCCAGCTTCTGTATGTATTCACTTTCAAACAAATATCTCTCTTATATCCCTATGAAGCTTGGTAAAATGTCTCCTAGTTACCCACTTAGGAAGCTAATCCATTCTTTTTTCTTTTTCCAGTTTTCACTTGTAAGTGTCCTCACCATAAAAAAAACCTCCTCGTTTGTTGTTTTGTTTTGGTTTTTGTTTTATATTTTTTTCTCTTTTCCACTGTCCCTTGGGTTTTATACTGATTCGAATTCTATTTTATACATAAGTGTTGAAGGCAGGACACATCTTTTTGAACTCTGTATACAATCCAGTCAATGAATTATTTCTAGGTGAAAAAAAAAGCAACTTTAAAAATTAGCATTCTTTTCTGACTCCCATGTCCTTCTTTGAAAATGGAAAGCATGCCGCTCTTTTTCTAAATTTGCCTGGCCTTCCCACTTTACTACAGTTTAACATTGGAGAGCTTTGTGAATTGTTTTTGATAGGTACATAAATTTACTACATTACATGTTGAAAAAAAAAGGTGTCCAGCTTTGTCAAATATAATTGAATAAAAGCATCCTAATTTTGGTTCTTGCACTAGTGTCTCAGCAGAATGTTCTTCTTGTTCACTGTTAGAACAATAAATATAGAACAATCATTTTAATGGTATTCTCTTTTATAACAATCTGATGGGGTGAAGTAATTGCTTTTGGTGCTCACAATATCTGTAGCTAGATGAATTTACAAGGAAAGCACTTTAGCCTTAGAGCAAAATTATGAATATGTATCAGGCTCCTGCATTACATTTATTGTCTCCAGTACACAAAAATCAACTTTGGCATTACAAGATAAGAGAATAACCAATAAACCATCTCCTGAAGTAGAAAACTATTATTTAAAGTGACAGTTTCACCCCTCTTTTTCTCTAAATAAGGGACAAGGGTCTAAACCAATAATCTCTCCTTTTTCACCTCTCTCTGTAACCTGCTCACAAGGAGACTGCCATCAGGCACAGCACTGCTGACACCAACGTTTTTATACGATACTTCTGATGACAGCTATTAATGCACCATCAATAGGAGACTTACAATACTAAACATGCATTAAGCAGCTACTACTTTCTAGCTGTCTGGAATTCCTCTAATACAATCAAGGGAACTGGCAGAAATCCTAGTTTGCCATCACATACAAACCAAAAGAATTTCCATTCATCTAAAGCAGCAAGGAATAAGATTTTCTTGATGCTAATCAGGAGAAAAAGTACACTTTAAAAGCAGATTAATCTTCAGATTAATAAATGGCTTAAGATCATACATTCAGAGATAAGATTACTGAAACCTAAATAACTGGATGAATCTACAGCAACTGACAATAAACCTCCAAATGAAAAAAAAAAAAAAACCAAAAATTGAAAGGACTACAAACTGCTAACCTAAATATGATGGGCTCTCACTGCATATCACTTACTGTCTGACAGAGCAAGTCTTTTGCACATTAGTTACAAGCCATGACAGAAATTTTATCCCCCCAGATATTTCTTAACGTGGAATATATGACTTAGGAATCATTTCAATACATACATAATGTCTCTACTTAACTTCCAGATGATATCACTTTTTGGCGCTGCTCTAGTATAGTAAAACAGATTCAGAAAGCTGATATAAAATGCTTATAACCAAAGGAAAGGAAACAAAGAACAGGAAGAAGGAGAGACAGATGAAAAGAGTTACATGTACATTTTGAAAAAAACCACACAATGGCAGCTAATGCAAAACTAAGAAATATACAGAGAAACATGGAATAGGCATCCTAAGCCATATCAAAGCTATGTTTTTATGCAGTGTACTCAGAAAGAGTACTATATTCAAACTGTGTGCCAAAAATACTAAGCATAATGAGGAAGCCAGCTCTTGTCAAAATCTATTCCTAAAAAACCAAGCTTGTCATTTTCTAAAAATCATTATTTTCTGTGAGGGTTTTTTCTTTATTTTACTTTGATTTTTCCAAAGTTTAGGGTTTTTTTCCACATATGAGACTCATCATTTCTGTTCATATCTGGAAGCAGAGCCTAAATAGGAAAATTAAAAGACTTATATTTTCACATGCATCTAAATACTGCTCATAAAATCCTGTCTGCATTTTATTTTCTTTTGAAAAGGCAAGAGCTTAGATTGCTGCTGGGAAATTAATCCTTACTTTTAGTCCTCATTTTGGCCCCTCAGACAGAAACTTAACTTTTGAAAGGTTAATTTTTACTATAATTGCTATAAAGAGGATGCCTTGTACGAGAGCCTTGTTTCCTAGTCAGACAATGGCTTTATTGGAGAGCTTACTGTCCAGCCATTGAAATGTTCATGTCAATGTCAAGTTGAAATACCATCATCTTCATGCCAAGTGAACGAAAAAGAGTGTTCAGGCACTGGAGCTAAGTCTTACTTTTCTCTCTTTTACAAGCTGTTTCTGAGCGAGCTTCGCATTTGATACAAGCCAAAATTGTTGGGAAGCAAAACACGTGATGGCTTTGCTGGCATATAAGGAAAAGCACTGTGAGCAACCATTTCTAATTCCTGCTGTTAGAAGGAAAATCTGTGGAGAAGGATCTCTTAGATCTCTCATAGCCACCCTCAGTCACAGAACAGCATGTATTCTATTCTCTTGTCAGATTTCAAAAAGTCATCTTTGCCATACTCATGCTCTCTCCTTTCTAGGTTGCATGAGGACAGAGAGAACCTGAGCATTTTAAAAGGCAATCTTTCCCCCTCAGGAGGAGGTACCTTACAGAGACAATCCAGAACAGCAGTGCAACCTCTCATCCTACGAGCTGCAATGGCATGCCACCACTGAGACCACTGTTTTGAAAACACAGCCATTGTTTCCTCACTGACTTTGGAGGGTTAGGGTTCTGGACAGAGGACTGGAAGTGTCTTTTGGAGAGTTCTAAAAACCCTGATTTACTAGGCATGAGATCACTGCAAGGACATCACTTCCAGGTGCTAGTATTGGCAGACACTGCAACATTTTTGAATTCACAGGAGCCAACCTGTGTCATCTTATGAAATCAGTCTAAAGAATGATAAATTACGTTCTTCCATACTGAACTGGATCCAGGATAGAGCAGACTGTACAGGAAACTATCACTTTGAAAATAAAAATCTGTCCAAGATACATTTTCAGGATGAGGTCAACTAAGAGATATTGCATTACCTGGAGAATGTGTGAGAGAGACAGCAGGAGTTGAACAGCTACTGTTTTTCATCCAAGAGCTCAGGCCAATAAATTCTTCATGGTAGACAGTTATGTGGATGGTGGGCTGGATGCAGGTATAACAGTAGGAATTATGCTATAAGCTGTTTTCTTCTACAAGTTGTACAAGATAAACAAAAAAACTAGCTAGAACTTTTTAAACTGATCGACAGCAGAAAGTTGTAGAGTTCAGTAAGACTCCTTTGAAAAAATAATATATTCTTCCTGTCATCAAAACAAAACAATTGTACTTTAAACTATTTTTTAAAGAAAGAAAGAAAAAAAAAATGAAAATGGATGAAAGCTCCCTTTTTCATAAGTAATCAAAAACATATTATACTGTGGTCAGCAGTGCCTACAGAGAGAGAAAATATTCTGTTACCAGGAATCTTTGGTATTTATTACATGGAGAAGAAAGGGAATAATTTTTGGTGATGTTCATCTCAAAATTTCCAAACATCTGCATACAAGGACTGTGATGCCCAGGAGCAAAGTAGTCAGAATGGAGAGGCCAACAACTTGTGTTTTGGATGGGATGCTTAGACCTGTCATTCTTCTCACTGATCCTGTAAAGATCAGGAGAAAAGACTGGTGCCACTCACATGCTCTGGACAAACGTGAGGCATTGAACACATATATTTTTAACTTATTTGCCATTAAAATATAAGGAATTTTATCCAGCTTTGAAGGAAAGTAACCCTGCAATGCTTAGATGACAATTTTTCTCAGTACACATTTTACAAATTGAAATGGCTTTCTTAAATGAAGGAAAGTTTATCCTTTTAATCTGAACGAACAGTTCAACTCAAGAACTGTTCAACTGTTCAACTATGGTGAAGCAGATTAATTACTCTTCCTTTTTTTTTTCTTTAGAAAAAGTATTTTCTGGTTAAAAAAAAAAAGCCAAACAAACAGAAGATAAGTCTTTGTGGAATAAAAAAGGGCAGAGCAAACAACTTACATGCAATTGGGACAATAAAGACTTGCTCTACTAAACTGAATAAATAAAGCAATCAGTTTTAAGAAAGAAAACTTTCTTCCCAATTACATAGATAATTTTCACCCCTAGAGAACTCATTAGTCCCAAACTGTATTGCATTCCTGTCATCAGCCAACACCGCTTTTCCGTGAAGAGTTTTCACATATTTAAAATAGACATACAACTTTGTTCTTCTGAAAATGTGTCTGATATTTCTAAGATGACAGTTTATGTGATATTTTCTTTCCACTTAGCTAATTCCCCTTAATTTTTACAGTGTATCTACGAAGTTTAATTTTATCAGAAATGTGCGTATAGATTATAAAATACATTAAGTGTACACATTGACACAAATAGCTCTCCTTTGGGCATTAGCATAAATTCTGAGCATCAGAAGAAGTAAGAGATGCTCCAGTGGCAAATGAGACGACTGGAAGCACCCAGAGTGTGTTGTGCTGTGGCTGCTACACACCCAGCTCAGATTCCAGGTCAGTCCTTCATATAAGGCTCTGTGTACGCACGACATCGTAGACGTGGTGGTCTACTGGCAGAAGAACTCATTCCAATATGATTTAGGAGAAGAGTGTCTGTTCCACAGCAGTCTGACTCTCTAGGGATCAGCAGATTGCTGTGTACATGGGATGCTCTGCTGCAAGTAATGAGGAAAGAAGAGAGATGCTGTGGTCGTGACGCTGCATGTACTAACCGTGGCCTGGGTGTCCTTTAGTTTAAAGTTTAGGTGTCAGGTGAACAGTGAATGTCAGATTACTATGTGAATTTTTGATCATCACTCGTTTTCTCCAGGGATCCTACTTCCCCAAGGACCTCATAAAAATATTTGCCCTGTCTCAACCTTTCATTTTGTTCCTCAAAGATCCATTGAAAAGGTATCTGTATCACAGCTGCAGTCCAATGTCAGCCAAAAACAAAGTACAAAAAGTTCTGCTGAGCTGTAACTCACTGCACTAAGCTGAACAAAAGCTTCCTTCCTGAAGAATAGCAAAGGCTCTACTTCTGACAAAAGCTTGCTTTCTTTCCCAGCTCTTTAGGATTCAGCATCATGACTTCAGGGATAGCTGTAGACGTGCAGAGGTTATGTGGAGATTTCTGAGATCTGAGATTCAATTCCCATTATATTTCATAAATCACTGTGCTACCTGGCTATGATACTTTTATTTTTGGGTATAGAAATCAGCCTGCCAAGAGAAACCTTTCAGTCATCTTTGGAACTGGCATGTTGCTCTGGACTTGTGTTCATCAAGTGCACTGCCACTTTCCTTTGAAACTCAAAAATTAATTGCAGGTATTATATAGATGAAATTTTGCATATGGTTTTACAATTGCTGTCATTTAAATATGGCCTCTGCAAACACTGCAGGTCTGTTCCTGACAAATGCTGGTGCTGAATTTCTAGCCAAAATCTAAGAAAAGTTTAAATGTCTTGTAAGCTCCTTCTTTATTTCTTTTTAGTAAACATAATGGGAAAAATATCCTACAATTTTCAAGACTGTTAAATGCTATGGTTAGGAAGAATTATATTGCTTCAGTTTAAACACTCAGAGATCCCTTACTGTAATGCCAATTCATGCATATGTACTTGTTCTTTTTTCAGGGCCTTAAGTAATGGAAAGTAAAATAATTTGAAAAACTTCTTCATTTTAAACTTGTGTCAAGAGGGTAAACTATACTAACTGCAATTTTAATCACAGAATATACTGGCATTTGTCTGACTTTATGAGGTACATGAAGTATAGGGCCTATTTGAAAGAAAAAGGTCATAAAAATGGATCATAAGAAATGGAATGCTTTCCAAAAGTAGAAAGGAGACTCATGTTTTCACAAAATTGTTTGGAGGAAACAATATTGAGCACTCATACTGGAAAAGCAATGTGCAATGCAGAAATAGAATTCTGGTGTAAAGATTAATGTGGTACAAATAAAAGATTATTGTTTGAGTTAAACAAATCTGTTTTAGCCTCATCTCATGATTAGCCACACATTTATTCTATCGAACAACCAATTTTCATTCCCATTATTTCAAAGTTAAAAAATGTAGTTCCAAATTTACAGCACAAAAGACAGCAGAGTTGTTCTTCAAACCCATTAGTGTGGAATCAGACTTAAACAAGCTCACGTTTAGCATATATTGTATTTTCCCCCACTGAGTTTATAGCATTAGGTCCATTTATTTTCTTAAGTGCACATGGTCTGTTGAAGTGTACTGCANGATTACTTCTTTTTTTTTTTTTTCATATCTGAACCATTACAAGGAGAAAAAAACCTATCCATTCCTTATTGTGTGAGAAGGCCAGTGAAGTTTGATTACCTCTGGTAGATCACTAGCAATGACCCAGACACCGAACCTCTGGAGGCAGGATGTGTCCCCAGAGTTCCCAGAGTTCCCAGCTTTCAATAAACATTAAGATATTTCATGAGATGCTAAATTCATGCTCACTGGGCTTTGTGCTAGAAACGCTGATATAATAACAGATGCATTAAACAATTTGTCATACTCACATAAAAGGTTGGGAATTATATGTGCCATCCTATTATTGAGTTTTCAGCTTGAAAATTACAGGACTTGTGCAAGTATAGTCACAGTGTTTTGAAGAAGGAAATGTTGTTTAAAATACTCTCAGCAAGTTATTGCTATATGGTAATAGAGATAAAAACTAACAAACAAATAAACCCTTTAAACCATACCAAACATGAAAGGAAACAAAATGTTAGAATTAAACTGTCATTGGATGACTGCTTTTAAAGTTCACTGTCTTCATTAAATCCCCTATGAATTTAATGACAATAATTGGCAACTTTATTTTTTAAGATTTATTGCATTCTACAAATAAGCACAATCTAGCCAGGTCATATCTAATATGCATGCAGCAAAGACTGACAATGGTTTTCTCCATCTCCAAATTATTGAGTTAGCTAAAATGTTCTGTTTGTAGGAAAGTTACAAAGAAGTTATGGAAGGGCAATACCTAATTAGTACCTGAAGTTGTACTGGGCTGCTGATTCTAATTAATAACACTTCCTAAGTGCGTTCAAAGGCATTTAAGTAAAATGAAAGCCTTCAGAAATGCATTGAAGCATTTAATGCCTAGATACTTATAAGATAAGTTATAAGCCTGCTGTAAAAGCCTAAAATAGGTTAGACAGATTAGACTGGCTGAGAAAGAAGCCATAGGCAAATAAAATACACAGTCAGGTATGAATGAGACAAATACGCTTGAAAAAAAATAAATACAGAGAGAGAAAAAGTGATTTGATTTGATTTGAGGAAAAGCTTGTGCTTGTTTACAAAAACACTGGTTTAAGTAGCATAGTTTTAAACACCATGCATGCTATAAAGGAAAACATTTCCATATAACACACCTGCTCTAGATAGCAGGCACCTTAAAAAAAAACAACCAAAAACAAACCACAAAACCAAACTTTAAACTTTTTCATGTAAAAGCAATTAACATTCCCTGCAGGGTAATGCCATGACATACAGGTGTTACATTGAACCAGCTCCTACTCTGACCAAATACATCAAATCCAAATAATCTGATCCTGCAAGAAATATTAGTCTGCCACAGTATTAGTATGCTCAGTTGGTGGAGCAAAATGAGGAATTTTAGGTCATCTGGTGCTGTTAAAAACACCACATGGCTTGTGACACTCTACTCTCTGTTTCTTTACAACTACATACAGAGCTCAAGTGTAATATTTCAGTTGTAGACAAGGAGGCTTAGTTGAGATGATCCCCACCCAGATCATGGTTCTTGTCTATGAGCTGATCCAGCCTCTGAGTAGAACTTCACATACTTACATAAATTAGCACATGAGAGAAAAAAGTACCAATCTATCCTACACATAATGTTTGGTAATCCAAAGAAATAAAAGGCCAAGCTGCAGCCAAAGCATCCATGAAATTACATGCAGGGTTTTCCCTCTTCCTTGCACACCCACAGCAGTAATGAGGGTATAGCTGGGGAGTGATTGCTGTGTATTTAGGCTGCTGGGTGTCCAGGAGGGATGATAAGAGCCCACTGAAGTTGCTGAGTGACTAAGTAAAAGTGAATTATACCTTTCTGAAGACTGACACAGTGTGTGCCACCCAGCCTCCTGGGATGTCCATTCGAAGATGTGCTACTCCCAAGAAACTGAAGCATGTGTTCCAAAGGTAGCAGGCTGGAAATTGCTGCAAAATCTGTATCGACCATCAGGAATGAAGGAAGTGAACCTACAGAAGAGCTCAGGGAGTTCTTCTTTTTTGGCATTTTCAGAGCAGCTTGAATACTGATAGAGAAGCACCTCTAAGGTGAAACTGCTGAAGTCGGGAGTGACTGCAATCAAGAAGTAGCAAGACACCACTACCCATGCTGAGCAGAAATTTCACCAGCTGCCCACCAGGCTACAGACCTGACCTGTTTTAACATTTCACCAGATTCCCCAGCCAGCTGATCAGCTCAGCTTCAGCTAAAGAAAAACCAGTGGAGCTAGAGAGAGGTGGAGAATCTCCCACTCTGCGAGGCAGAAAGATAGCGAAGAGAGAGGTTAAAAAAGTTCCTTGTCAGACTACAAGAAACCTTCCCTTTTAACATTTTTATACCTCTCTAATAGCAGTTCCTCCTGCATAAACTTCAAGCAGGCTGGGTCAGTGTAAACATCCTCCCCTCCCCTCTGCTGCACTGGGCCTCTCGCTTATCCCCCGCCGGCAGCTGTGGCTCGGGAGGCAAACAGTGGTCATGCTGTTCTGTGCACAATGACAGACAAATAAAAGAACAAGCAAGCTTGGGAGATTTAAAATCTAGAGCTGAGGGATTTCTCCGAGTTTCACTGTGTCTCTGTGATCCTCCCCCTAAATGCGAGAGCTGTTTTCTTCAATAAATGAAGCCCGTAATAAACATCTCTCCTCCTGTGTCTCCAGAGCCCTTAGGGAGCTCTGCAACAGCAGAGCATAGAAATTTGCAGAAAGGTGTCCTCTGATGGATTTGACTTACACAATATCAGTTGTTATAAACTGCCAAGAAACGGGAAATGGGATGTCTCAAGGCACCCATGGACTTTATCATTAAAAATCATTGTATCAAATGCATATTTGAGCTTTATTTCAAAGAAGTGTTTGATTCCATCAAACTATTTTTGAAGCATAAAGGTTTATTTATAAGGACTCTTTGCCTTTCATACCTTCCTTATATACTCAATTCACAGATTCTCCAGTTAAGGGCACAAAAAGAACTTGTGCATTTATTAGACAATTCAGATTTCAAAATATATTTTCTCACAGAATAATGACATTGAAATATATTAAGTTGAAAATACAATGAATATGTTTCTAAAGTTGAGAAAGGCAAGACCAGGTTGTAACTCGACCTCATATCTGCAGAGTCAGAATAAGTATGATGGAGGACAGATTCAAAGTGTCTTGTCTCAGCAGGGTGTTACAATGGTACATATTGTACATGCAGAACCTTAAAAACTCTCATAAATGTACTTACAAGAACTGAGAAGTAAGTGCTTTGTAATCTTTAATCAGCCCAACATTCAAAGCCTGCTGAAATTAGAGCAGATCTTCTTTTCAGCAGGCTTAAGGTCAGGTATTTTACATATATTTAAAAATAAACTTAGCAAAGTCATTGCTTGACCAGTTCTTGTCCTTCCCCCACATAAGGACCTATCTGCCCAGCTATTCTAAGAGTCATACCAAGTTTTTACCTTTACAGAATCAGTCCTCATTTAAAAGTGAGCTGAATTTCTGTTTTATCTTATGCACCATCAGCAAAATGATTTATCTAAATCTGAACTGCAGAATTTTTATTGGTAAGATAAATGCAAAAGTCAGAAACAGATTTTCAGATACTATATTCACAGAGCCGGCAATTAGAAAAGCCATCTTTGACTTTCTACTGGCACTGACAGGAAAGTCATTAAGAAGAATTACATGAATTTACAGGCTTTTCACAGTAATTTTTTCTGATCATATTACCAGTAATCTTAACTCTCTAAAATATCTGGTGTGTAACTTGGGGTGATGGAAATGAGAACAAATATCAAGAAGGATGTAAAATATGCCCAACATAGTAATTCTAATGCTTATTTACAAAGATATTTTAGCTTTTTGCACACTTATCACATCAACACTCCAAAAAGTTAGTGATTCCAGTACAGTTAATAATAACTATCTGATTGCATTGTGTAATTGGGATTGGACATGGATCCAACACACTCTGGGAGGATTCTGAATGCCGTTTGGATTATCTAAATAAATGTGATACACCCCAATGCTAGCTCCCACAGCAATCATACACAAAATCTCTGTTATTATCAATGGGAACATGATAGCTGTTGCTTCATCTTGGAAATCAAAACAACTCAAAAGGGATTTAAAAATTTCAGTATTTAGAAGACAGAGATAAGACCTACACAACAAAAGCTGAAAAATCATTGAGATGAGCTAGAATTTTGTGGAGGCAGGTCAAAGAAAACTATGCAACACTTTCCTGAAACAAAAAAGATAGGCAAATTACTTACCTGAACAGACAAAATGTAAGCCACTCCAAACATATTATCTCACTTAGACTAGATACGTGCACACACCCACACACAGATTTTAAAAGCATGTTCTATACAAGGTTCTTATGCATAAGGATATATAATAAAAAAGTAAGATAGGGATTACTAATTTCCTATGTGTTTAGTCACTTTGTCAGTTATGCCATTAACCTTGTAAATAAATGGTTTCTTACAAGAACGTAAAGAATAAAAAGACTTTAAAAAAAATCTCAAAGTGAAAATTTACAAAAAGACCAAGATTAGGAGATACCCCACAAAACAAACTTCTTAGTGCTTTTTATTCTGTATATTAAATATTAAAGGAGGAATTAAACTATACAAAACATTAAATAAAACTAATCCTTTGCTATACAGTTCATGCACAGCAATGCTAGTAACTCAAAAAAGACCTGAAAGCATCTTTGGCAGGATTTTATCCTCAAAATCCTGTAACAACTCATTGTGTATCCTCTGTTTATACTTGTGAAAAGACAAAAAAAGAAAAATTTACCTTCAACTCAGCAGATTTTTTCACTGATGAAAGAAGTGAGCCTTATATCTTGCATTATTATTGATTATATTCTCATCTTATACTTAATATCACTTGCTTTAGTGCTGACAATGTGGTAATTATTGTAGACAAACAAGCAAGATCTGTATTGCTCTGATTGTCCACTAACTTTGAAATGTTGGTATATTTTTACTTTGTATACATGTTTCTGCTTGAATCAGGCCTTTGGGCAGTACAGGATGTCAGGTAAAGATAAATGCTGGTTTGTCTAGTGTCAGTAACGAAGAAGGAACCACCTTGGCTTTAATCGTTCCCTGAGCCTTTGGAGAATATGGGAGGCGATGAGAAACAAGTTCTTGATCCTGTCTTCTTGACCTCAGCCCTCTACCCAGCATCTCTGAGGCAGCTCCCATCTGTGCCACTGCTGAGGGCTTTTCCACAAGCCCAGGATGAACGGATGCCTGTTTTCTGCTGATTGCTCATGCTTCTGTCCTTCCCTGTACCCAGCACAACCCCAAGGACGCCAGTGCCACATTTTGAGTTGGAGGGAACTGGTTGAGATTCTCTGGCTTTTTGTGAATAGCATATTGATTACCACAGCTGTTAACAAAGAGATGTACCCCATGTAAATTTATCATTACAATTGAAAAATTTATACATTATATTAGAGTGAGTGGGGCTGGATTTTGTTTCTGTTGGCATGACCATCAATTTGTTTTTTGGTTTTCATTAAGCCTTCCACTCCAAAAAAATTTATAAACTTTTATATTTCTAGGCCAATCTTCTCATATCTCCAATTTGATTAAAGCACTTTTGACATTCATACGATACAATACAGACTGAGGAAAGCATTTTAGTTTAAAATTCTCTACCAGCTACATCTTCCTACAGTTTTGTTTACTATCTGACATAAAGTTCAGTCTCTCGTTTCCTGAGTTACTTCTCAACTGGGGATTTGATCTTGAAACATATACAACTTTCTTTAATTTGCTAAAAGGCACTGTCTTTAGAGCTGGCGTCAATGCTGTAAAATGTTCTGCAAATGCAGAGAGCAAGACACATGGGATCTGGCTGTGACAGCACACTTCTGAAGTTATTGTTGATATAAACATTGTCTGTAATCAAAACACTAAATCAGATAATAAAAATAATGAGTGGTGGTATATTTCATCTCTTCTACTGACAAATAATAATTAAAATGAATATTTTTCTTCTGACGTTTTAACATATATTCTCCTGAAAATCTGAAATGATGGATAATTTCACTTTTGCTGCCCTTTTTTTAATAAAGCTTCTTCACTCCTTGCATCTCTTTCTACAATCCTTATCATCCCTCTTTTCATATAATACTCAAAAATGTCATCTCAGGATAACCTTTTGCTTGCCCTTTCAGCAGATAAATATCCTCTAAAGAAATCAAACTTATATTTTCCAATTTCCCACTTTGAAATAATCAAGAGCAGGAAATATACAAAGAAATACTGTTATGATTCTTGTTCTTGAGCTCAAACCATCAAATTATCATTTGACCCATTTTAATAATTTAAAACTATCTTTTTTTTTCTTTTAATCTCAAAAATGTCAATTAAACACTATCAGTTGTAATGATAGCCTACTGCCTTTGATGAAAACGATTCATTTAGAAATGCAGACTCATTTTTATGCATTTATTAATGATATCCTTTAAAAATTAATAAACAAAGGAGCAGATTTAATACTTCCGAATACTAAAAGTGGAAAGTGTATCATGGTGTCAGTAGTGTCACTGAGAAAATCTGCAAAAGATCTGGATCAGGCCTATAAGGTTAGACCAAATGTGTCTGGTCCTGCTTCATTCCTTATTTTAATGTCTGGAAAACATGGAAGAATGCTGCTTAAAGCACTACCTTTACCAATGGTAAAAGTCAGGGATGGCTTGGGCCAACTAACCATTGCTGGCTGCTGGCTCACTATACTAAATTTAGCCTTCTAAAAAAAGGATGAAGGGAGCAGGGAAAATTAAAAGTAGCCAAATTTTGATTTAGAAATAAAAATAATTTAGAGAAAATAAGGAAGTCATCTACATATTTAAAAACTAGGTCATGGAAGGACACAAAGGGAACCATATACAAATGCTCGTTATTGTGTCTCTACCTATCTCCTCCATCCAAACCGACTTCAAGGCTTTATTTTTCATTTCCAACACCTTTGCAATGGAATCTTTGTACTGCAGTATTTGCCATAGGATTGATTCATGTTCATGACATGAATCAGCTCTCTGATATTTCCAGCTATATACAAATGAAATGAGTTTCTTCTAAAGCCATTGAAATTCTCTGAGTATTTCCTAGATTTTGCTCTGGATCTGGCCAAATGTAATGAAAACTTGCTGGATGACTACAGATTCTTGGCAACGGTAGATGATTAAATAAAATAAATACATTAAAAAGTATAGGTGTACTTTCCGTTGAGTGTAGTGCAGAACTTTCCTATCAAAAAAAAAAATTATAACTTTGAACATAACTTCCCAGTGGGGAAGACTGGAGAAGGAAAATTTAAGAAGAGATATGAGACACAGAAGTTAGCCTGATTTTTACTTGCCATTGAATTAATTTTTAAATATTTTAGTTTGATTTCCTGAAAATCTTTAAAGCAGAGACTTTCTGATAGATAAGACGGTACTGACACCAGAAATAACTAAAAAAATGAAAGGAGACTTCTGTATCATGTATGAAACTAAGACAAATGAATAAAGATGGGATATAAGTAGAACTTTTTGAAAGATCCCAACCTCAATGTCACTCAGCAGACCCATCATGGTGGTCTCATGTCAAAAGAATCTTCTGCTATCAAAATTTGTATCTTTGTTCAGCAATGGAATTTAGAAGTGAGGAAGAAGGGAAAAAAAACCCAAAACCCACCAAATCAATATTCCAGTGTTTAGCAACATCCTTCAGTCGATCAAGGACTAAAGAATTTCTACATAACATGAGCATCTGTACTTCTTCATCTGGCCAGTGTGGAACTGGCTGAAAACATGAGATACCCTGGAACTAAATTAAAATGAATTAAATATTGAATGAGTTCAAGTATTTGCTTTTCCAGGTGGAAGGAATTACACATGTGCATACAATGATGAAAAGAAAAAAATTAAACTTTCTATGCATTTGGAGTATTTGACAATTGAAAAAATCTCCAGTTTCAAGGTCTGAAGTGCATGGATAGACTTTGTGATAAAGTGTATGATGGCTCCAACCAAGGCTATCCCCTTGAAATGACAAATAATGCAGAACACTCACAATGTTTTAATTTCTCTCTTTCAGTTTACCTGCACCCTGAAACTCAGGATGTCAAATTAGGAAAACCTTATTCAGATTGACCCCTGCATCAGATCAGTATATCACTTCTCCCTTCCCACTTGTAAAAAACTTCTGATAAACAAATTGAATTGATTTTCAGTTAATGCAGATGCAAGCAGATACTATCTTTAGCAAGAACTCCCTGTCCTAGACTCCCAGACTCTGAGACCAAAGCCAGGCCCAAGCTTATTCAAAGTGAGTACTGATAAACCAATGAAACTGAGAAATGCTAGTTTTAACACGTTTTGATCCTCAACTCACTCAAACATAGAAAGGTGAAAGTTTTCATGTTGGGTTAGCATTTAAATAAATCCTGACAGGAAAGAATGTATGGACAGTGTCAAGGACCTTATCTAGAAAAGTGCAACCACAGCCCCACTGCTACGGCTATTCCTAAAATAAAGGGTGATTCAGGTGGCCCTCCCAGGCTGCGGCACTGGGCTCCCTCTGTAATCAAATACTTGCATAGTCAGGCTGGGGAAGACATTTAAGTGACTGCATTCCAATGACTTAATGGGGCATAGACTCCTAAATACTTCTGTGGGCAAGACCTGTAGTGCAGAGTCTGCCTAACCTTAGATATCACTAACTCTGCCCATTGACTTCATAGGCAGCCCTGGGGAGTAGGATGTCTGAAAGCTTACTGCTGTTTCAAATCTAAACAGGTATGTAAAAGTAAATGCCCTGACTTTCGCTTCAGTGGTTCTGATGAGATAAGAGAAAAAGAAAGTAGTCTGGCTCCAACCTTCATTATGATTTTATGTAAATTATTTCAAGTAGAGATTCTTGCCCTCCAGTGCTCGAGGATCATGAAGTTGATCTACTTTTAAAAGCTAGTTTAGCAAACTTTCAAAGATTTTGCAAATATATATAAAGTAAACTTTATATTTGCAAGGAAATCCACAATGATGGTGGAGCGTGTGTGTCCCATTATGATGAAAAACACCTTTAAATACCTTAGTGTTCTTCTTTTACCCATCTACCTTTCAATTTTTGCATTATAGAAACAGTGCATTCTCTCGCACAGTGAAAAAAATCACACTGGACAATTATTTATTCAGTTAAGATTTTTTTACATTGGTAGGCTAATCGTCTATGTAGTTCTCATGAAATTTTATTCAAGGGTCCCTAAAAAGAACTACGTATGGGACTGTCTAAAGAAAAACTCAGAAAAGATTGTGGTGATGGATGCTAAGGACCAAAAAGTAGGATATATTAGCTTGCACAGGAATTCACAGACATTTCTACAGAACCCCACTCTTTGTACTGATTTTATAGAAGTTCTTCATAAAGGAAGATCCTTGAAATTTTCTCATCAACCTGCCTGAATGAGTTCTCAAATTAAAAGTATATACATATCTGCTAAAAAGCGTTCTCCTGAGGCTGAAGTTCTGGCATCAGGCTTAGTCAGGAAGGGAAACCATAGAAAACAGAAATCATAGTCCTGAATCCTAAAAGGTTACTGTTCTCAGTAAGAAATCTCAGCTATTTACAGCACTAGGCACAAAAAAAGACACCAAACAGCTTTCCCATAGCTAAAATGAGTAACACATCTGATTTTATATTCATTCATTTTCCAGCAAATGGCTGTACCAAGTTAGAATTTTCAAAATGTCTATCACTTTACATGTATAGATTTAATTTAATTTAAAACAAGGCTCATTGTATAAATGCATCGCATCTTCAAAGAGAGGCTTTCTCAAAATCATAGCATGAGAGCTTCCCATGGTTTCCATGGAAATGACCTTTCACTATTTCCATGGTAATGGATCTACTTTTATATATTTCTCTTTTATGAGACTTTATTATACCAACAAAGCTACCATCCAGAATATAGCCCTTAACTTATGGATGTGAACTCACTGAGAGAAATTATCTGGCTCTCAAGCCCCATGGGCATGCTAAGCTTTTGTATGTCTTTTTAGTACCGTGCAACAGACTTCTGAGAGAGATCACCTATTGCATATTGTCAGCAGAGAAATGCTGATATATTTTGCTTATTGCTGTTTCTAAAGGAGTCTCTGGATTCATCTGCTGCAGTGTTTTCCAGACTGCTCCACTACTCCCAAAGGCAGAACAGCTGGAAAAAAAGAATGAATTGAGAGCTCAGAGTCTTCTATAAATTCCAGGCTGTTGATCATATCCTGCTGTGAAATAAATATTATCTAGGGCATTTATTGAAAATCTATAGGCCTTTGAAATTACATAGTCTTGTTGATCTTTCTTTTAGAATTTATACTTGAAATCACTTTTCTCTTCCCTGTTTCTTTTTTTTTTTTTTTCTTTTTTAAAATTGTTATGGTTATTGTTGCTGTCACTGAAAGCTAGAATCTTCTTCACCCTGGAGACAAAATGAATGGAATCAGTGGACTCAAATATATAAAAAAACTGAGAGCAACAGAGCAACCAAGGTATCCTGGTCCACAGCATCTCTGACACATAAAGGCACCCAGCCAGACCTATGGTGTTAAGTGCCTTAAGGTGTTATGGAGATGGGGCTTGGACAGGATGGTGCTGCCACTGAGGTTCACAGGTAAAAATCCATATCCTTT
>VZTN01018857.1:100427-250201 GCA_013400515.1 Erpornis zantholeuca | reverse complement strand
TGGTGGACTTCAGTTGACTCTCTCAAGAAGTATTGACATTATCCTTAAAGATGTAACTGATTATTTAAGTTGGAAAATCAGTGAGAAAATTAGAAGGTTTGAGCAATGTGTGATGTGGCACTGAAACAGCAGCAGAAGGAAAGTCTGTGTCTCCTCATCCCTCTTACTACATCCTCCTTCCTAACCTGTCCTGCATTCCAGTGCACCTCGGTCTCTTTCTTTTCCCACTCAGTCACTCCTTGGAGGTTTACAGGTGCTGTTTGTCAGAATCCTGCTCTTACAGGTGCTCTGTTTGTCAGAATCCTGCTCTGTCCTGTTTTCCCAGCTCATATGTCACTATCCCAGCTCCAGTGCCACCTGATCTCCTGGCAACAAATGACATTCTTCTGAATCTGTTGTGTTCCACCAAAAACTTCAGTTCATCCCCAGCAAGCTGCCTGAGCACATGCAGATTGGCTCTTTCCTGCTCCACATTTATTTGTTTGACCCTAACTCTCTTCTCATGAGCACAAGACTTTTGAAATGGATTCTTTCCAAAAAATGTCTGTCTGCTTCTCTTCTTTGTATGTGCTAATCCTGCTCTTCAGCCCTGATCTTTCATCCTATTTATATAATCTTATTGTACATTATCTTCATCTTAACTACAATAATAACTTGAGGAAAAGATCATATAATACATATTATTCACTTTATTATAAATATTCACAGGTAATTCTGCAAAAGATTACTTCCCAGTATGAGCTAGTGTTCTTTTCTGAATGAAGGCATGCCCATTAACTAAAAATTTTTACATGGCTTCATCTTCAAACCTGGTGCAATTTTATCTGACTTTCATCTGATTTTAATTCATGAATTTACTTGCATGCACAAAGTAATTTCCATTACTTTCTTCCCATTATCTCTACAGCCCTGTGAGTAATTGCTGCTGTCTATGAGAGAGTATGTATTAATATTTTGTTAGACAAGATTGTAACAGGTGACTTTTTACTCTGATTTTCACAGACTGATAAATGTGATAAAGAATAACTTTTCCAAAAGCTGGTCTCTTTGAACTTCAGGTTCACATAACAAGCATGCAGGACTCTCGATTTATAATATTCCATATAGAATATATTGTGATTAAACTCTTAATGATGATGAAATATTGCTATTAATACATAAGGAAAATAACCAGAATTTTTTTTCAACTCAGAGCAAACAGATCTGCCCACATCATGACATTTGATGCCAGGCTTATTTGCACGTCAGCATGAGGAGCTGGGCTGTGTTATCTTTGGAAATTGTTTTTGAAGAAGCTTTTAGAAAGGATATGAAGAGAAGATGGTGGGACTGAGTTAGGCCAGAGGAAAGGATGAGAGAATTTGTTGCAATGAATAGCAAAGAAAAAAATCACAAACAGAACATTTTGATTTAAACCTGTGACCTTCATTCCCAGAAAATATCTGGTTTTTCTGCTAAGAAGTTTATGCTCTGGACGGAAAAAAGTCAATCAATGTGCCAGCAGTCAGCAATCTGTGCATGTAGATCCCTTTGGCTTGTAATTGTTATTAAACTGGTTCACTGCACCCTTCATAAAGTGTTGAGTCTCTTGGTAGGAGAGTAAATAGACCTCTGTTTATTCTGAGAAACTTGTGAACTACTGTAATTCATTTCAGATTTATAGATTCACCGTCTTTAAATTGATGTTGTTTTTTACAAGGAAACGAACAGCCAATTTTTTTAACAAACCAATGCAATTTAATTCTTACAGAATTTATCTGCCTGTGGATCAGCAGCATAACACAATTTTAATTACACCTACCACACTTCACTGAATTCCCTCATTCTGTAGCAAAGCCTTATCAGAGTAAAGGTCCATGAGATGTGTTGAGCTCTGCTGAGCCCTAAGTCACAAGGTTTGCATTCTCATCATACAAAAATAAAATAAAAAAGAGGCAGTCATTTACATGTCTGTCTTGGGGGAAGCAATACTTACTATTATATAGAGAATTAATGGAAAATACAAACTACTAAGTGCCTTTGTGGTTAAGAAATCAAGTGCCAAACCATCTAAAATAAATGATTAAGGAAAAAGGAAGGAAGTGTTGAAGCAGGTCAGCAGCACTATATTGAAATAATTATTGTCAGTTGTTCATTATGTATTAATTCATGGCTAAGTGGGTTTTACTACTTTCTTTGCAGCACAGATATAGTTCTCTTCTAGGTTTTTTATCAGCCCACTCAGCTGCAGTGTTTTCTGAATATATAGGTATGAATTCATTGCAGGTGCTTTTGTTGTCTTCCTCTATCTAAGAGGAAGGAAACTACTGAAAGGAGATCCCAACCAATGGCAGAGACCTGCAAGTGCTGTCCCTGTGTCCCTGGTAAATGCAGCAGAGCTGTTACTTCACAGCAGTTGGAGTGGGGGAAAAGGCCTCTACATCAGTACTTTATTGGCTTCAACACTATTTTCCCCACTTTTAAAATAAACCTGCGGAGAGGAATTATCTGAATCAAGAACTGCTTTTCTTTATTGCATTTAAATATATTTGAGGTGTTTTTAACAAAGGCTGTGCAACCTTTTTGCTGAACTGCCTTTCACACTTGTTGAACCTATAAATCAGCTCAAGCAGAGAAGTGGAAGTGTGATTCCCATCTGGTTTGGGGCAAAATTGAGAGACCAGCTGAAAAGAGAGGCCCAAGGGGAAGGCTTGGCAGTTCCCTGGCCTGACACCAGTCATGTAGACAGTGGGAAGGTCCCCATAGCTGCTCCTTGGAGATTTAGTTTTGTGGGAAGGCAGTTTGGGCATGACTTTGGCACATGTGACTGTGGAGAGTTCTATGGGCTCAGAGCCATTGGGACATAGGAAACAAATCTGAAGCAAAGGAGGCTTTGCTAGTTCTGTTTTTTAGAGCATTGTTTGTTTTATTTTTTTACATATAACCATCAACTGATAGTGGTAGTTTGTTTTTCCATTGGAAGAGTAGAAATAGCTGAACAATTCAGGAAAGAAATAGTAATTTCAAGAAGTTCTTAGTAATATTTAGTCAGTGATTTTAATTTGAAATGCGTCTGTAAGGGACTAGAGAGAAGACAGTTTGAAAGAGAGGTCTCAATCGATGTGCTGTCACCCACCATTCGTGCTCCTTGGCATCCCTTGTAACATCTCCAAAGTTTGACAGCAGAAGTGGTGCAGTACAGGCCTACAGTACTTTTCAAAGTACAGATGGGCCAAGCACAGATGGCTGAATTGCATCCTGTGCAGCCTCTCGCTTAAACAAATATAGAATAATTTTCCTGACACTGCTGGGGTGTTTTTCAGATTTACATTGAACTAAATCAAGTCATGAATTTTTGGTTTTCTCTTTATCATCATCCATCCCAATTAGTGAGTTTTCTTTCTGACACAATGCCAAATTGTTATATTCATCTTCATATCCTTTGCAAGATACATTTTATGCATCTGGAAGGAGTTATACAGTTCCCTATTTTAAGACACCTTCCTTTTAACAATTTCCTTGCTTAGCTAATAAAGTAGTCAGGTATTTGCTGTGCCCATTTCATGTAAAAGGAATAAAAAGATGGTTTCTAAGCAAAAAGTTTACAACCTACATAAAGCAAAGGGAAGAAACAACACCAGCCCTGCTAATTAAAAATGTGCCAGCACAGGTCAGCAGTATGTGCAGTCTTACAGTCAGTCCCTCAGACATGAATTATCATGTATTTGTCTGGGTTTTTTATAGGCATCATGTTCAAGCTGAATTTCGGAAGTCTCTGAACATGACTTTGCAGGTGTTTACAGAGAGTTTCTGACAGGTATGACAAGAAAAGCTGAAGATACTTGTTTCAAAATTTAGCAACTGGATAATAAAGGCTGTCATCATTAACAGAGAGAAGTCAGTGATGGCTCAGTAGAGGTGTGATTAGAGTGAAATAGAAACTGTAAAGGGTCTCAAAACTGAGACTTACAGCTCATGTCCTCTGTGTGGGGACTGGGAGAATGGTGGGAAAATGCAGAGGATGGCATGGTCAGCATGAGGAGCTGAGCTGTGTTATCTTTGGAAATCATCTTTGCAGAAGCTTTTAGAAAGGATATGAAGAGAAGATGGTGGGACTCAGACCAGAGGAAAGGGTGTGAGAATAGGCAGGAGGAGAACTGCTAAAATCTGCTTACCTATGAGAATGGAATGGAAATGATGTTTTAAAGCATCATTTACTGACTTTGCACAGCATTTAAGCAGAGATAAGCTTGAGATAGTCCCAGGAAAGGCTACAGCCCCACTAAAGCTACAGAAAAAGGGTGGGGGAAGATCTCCAGTGAAGGGGCTTGAACATTAGAGAGGAGCAATGAGGAGATCAGTTCTGCCATCTTAACTTCTGTGGGAAGTTAAGCTGACAAGTTGGCATTTGTGAGGTGTATGAATTCTAGACAAAAATTTCAATTTGATGGGAAGAAGTCAATCTATCCATCTTTCACATATGTGTCTTGGAAACTGAACTGAGTTTGTGTTTGTGGAGGACAAAGGGAGGGTGGGGACAGAGAACATCTCCCAGATTACTGCAGAGAGCAGGAATGGGACCTGCAGAAGACAGGCAGAAAAATGTGGGAGGCAGAACCCTGGGAGACCAAGAGAAAACTGCACTGAAGGTAGCTGAGAGTCAGAGAAATAGAGGAAGAGGAGTTGGCATCAATGTTGGCTAGACATGTGCCATTTGAAATAAATGAGTCTGGCTTTACTGGTGTGCAGAAAGTGGATTCTGAGCTGGGAAGGAAATTCTGGTGCTTTGGAACAGGACCCAAGGCACCAGAGAGGGAGTTGAGTGAGTTCCCAGAGAGTGGGGAGGTCACTGGAATTTATGATAGAACTGTGATAAGTAATGAGTGATTGCACATTCTCAAAGTGAGAAGTCAGTTATTCCTGTACTAGAGAGCTTTTATTCAACAGTTTTACAGCTGTATTCTGATGGCAAGGACAATGCCATAGCTGGAGCATTTGCCCAGGCAACACCAGGATAACAAAAGATAAGTTTTTTTTAGTTTCGTAAAATATACCAAGCTGCTTGAAAGTGAACTGATGGTGGAGCAAGAGGAGAGAAAAGGGGGTGTCATTTTCATTTTCTAAACAAGCAGAATAATGATCTTTAGAATTCAACACAGCAGCTATTGAATTTTTCATTCTGAGATACCATAAAAGATACAGATGTACAACAAACACAACTCCTACAAAAGCAACTAGGTGAAAAAGGCTCAGTGAGATGTGGATAACTGAATTTCCTCTGACAGAAAAGTGATTGGCAGATCAATAGCCAAAAAATCCAGCTCTTGAGAAATCTGTGAATATTCAGCTACAACTCTATTGCAGATTTTTCGTTTCTATGAGTCCTTCCACCTATTCCTATAGGAGATAGAGAATGAATTTATTAATCTTTGTTGACCTATTGACCTCTACATTTATGTCCTAGAATGCAGATTTACTTTTGAAATCCTGAGTTACTGTGCATGCATACATTTTCCATCACGCTGAATATACAATGTAACATATGGAGAATTAATATCAATCCTTTTCCTTTTAAAAGTGCATAGAGAGGGTTCTTAAAGGGGAAAACAATCAGTTCTTGTTCGAAAGCAGTTCATCTCAGGAGCTGAGCAGCCAATTTGTGAGCTTTGAGGCACTGTCAGATGTAAGGTTTCCCTCCATGACCCTGCCAAACCTTCTCTGCTCCCTGCTCTCCCTCTCCTGATGTCAGGTCATATTCCACATCTCTCACCTAAAGTAAATCCAGAGGAACGTCTATTCTTTTGTTGGGCTTTTGCTGGGTGGCTCGGAGGTTGGCACAGGCTACCCCAGCACTGAACTTCCTCCCCACTAAGCACTTAATTGCCACAAGTTGTGTTCCCTGCACACTTACAGCTGTGTCCTGGCCACTTCCACCTCTGTACCTTCCAGAAATCCTTGAGACTGATGTTTTGTGCTGCTACCTTGTGACTGTTGGCTGTAAATACACCAGTGCCTGCGTTCCTGTCTCCTGGGCTTCCCACTCACCATTCCTCTGACACAGGAAAATATATAGACTTGTTTTCATGAAATGTGGGTGCTTGATTTTTTTTTTAATTACTGCTGAATTCTCTTACATAGTAAAAAGGCCTTGTAGGTCGAGTTAACATTTTCACTTTATAATTTTGACAGTGCAATATAGTACCATTGAATTAATGAGTTTTTCCTGAGTTTCTGTTACAGAGGTTTTGAGGGTCTCAGTTAAATCATCCTATTTGCAGACTGATTACTAGGGAGGAAATGTATCATTCTGGGTTTAAATTATCTTTCTGGGAACAGATTTTAATCTTTCCTTCTTTTTTTCTATGGAGTCCAATAGATTTATTCAACTCCGTGTTTTCAAAATGTTTTCTATTTTTGTCTGTTTAATGAAGCACACCAAACATTCTTCACTTTTTGCACTTTAGAAATCTCTAGGAGTAATTTGTTTTCCTGCTATTTTTCAGAAAGAAGGATTAAGGATTTGCTTTACTTTTTTACTTTTTCCAAAAAGCATACAGTGTTTGTGCATGAGAAGTTGTTTTGTATGTTTGTCTAGCATTGAGCATGATGGGTTACTTAAAGATACCAACTGCTCAGCTATGCACTGCTGGGATTTAGAATTCTGGCAGAGGCTCAGATCTCTGAGGGACCGATCTGTGGGACAGGCTGTGTGCAGAACTGCCTGCTTTCTAATGCAGCACTAGGAGTTAAATGGTTTTTTTGCTGAGTTTCCCACGAGGATTCTGGCCATGAGATCTGGAGCACACTGGGCATTTTCCTGCCAGCTCAGCCCCAGCTCCTCGGTCCTCAGGAGCAAGCAAGATTTCAAAGGCATTTCCGTGCCTGGGACCAGATGCTCTCTACCCAGGGCGTGTGCAGGTACTTTGAATCAGGAGGATGCACATCTGACATTAGGGCTTGGACTCTTATACAAGAGCTGTTGAGCTGAAATTTGGATGATTTAGCACCTGACTTGGGGACAGCAAAGTAGTTATCCTGCTGAAGGTCACATTCGATCACTTGAGTAATGATGAATATGAGAGCATAAGACAGCTCAGGGGAAATCTGCTTTATTTTTATGAGACAGTGCAGGATCCCACCACACTTGTGGAATATATAGGTAAAGGGGTGGTGCAGGGAATTGGTTCTTTTCCCCATGTCTTCTTTAGTAGAAAATAAAAGGGGTCTATACACCATGTTAAGAAATCCAAGGTGTATTCAGCCTGGAGAAATGCATAATCTTCTTTCTTTGGCACTGTGTGAAAAAGGAGCAGGAAGGAAAGAGAGAAGGAAGAGAACTCTTTAATCCCTGTGTTTGACACTACTTAGACAAATACTTCCCAGATTAGGTATCAAACCATCAACTACCACACTCTGTGGTCTGTTCCTTCATATGCAGTTTTGGGTGAACGTTCACATTTTCTCTGAAGAATTGGTTATGTAACAGAACACGTGCTTTCTTCTCTCTCTCTTTCCACAAACTTATTTTTCAATGAAACCATCAACAGCAAAGGTCAGGATTTATGCAATAACATTAGGTGGGAGTGCAAAAGGGAAGCTGGAATAGAAGCTGGAAGGCAGCCATGAGCCGTGGTGAGCTCTTCTTGCAATGTATTACTTGTCCGTGAAGGAGCATTAACGTCCTCTGTATGTACCATCTCTATACACACTGTTGGAAATGTGTAATGTTGCTCTTAATAACAACATTCCATTATTTTCTATCTCAGAGTTGTCAATAAATCATCTGTTAAATGAATCAGGCCTTGTGAACTTGTACTGGCAAGATTGATTTTTGCATGATGTTTCTTTAGGAAATGAATTAAATCTTAGAAAGAAAAATGTGTGCACAGTGGCAGAGTGTGCTTTCACAGAGAGAGTATTTATGATGAATAGAAGGGAAATAGAGTATACATGCTTCAAAGAACACATTCTTGTAATGATGCTCAGTACTAATATGATCTGAAGTAAAGATGGTAAGATCAGAAGCTTTCAATGCAGAAAGATTACCTTTTCCTTTGAAAGCCTTATTTACTGCAAAATCCTGAGATACTTTTAGATATACATTGAGTTCTTTCATTGTAATTTACCTAAGTCCTTATTTTTTTGGCTTTCCTCTGTATCCGTCAAAATAATTGGGCTTTCAGCAGTGCTTTTTACAGATGAAGGGTATGACTCCAATGGTGATTTTTTTCTCTTTACTGCCTGCCTTTACAGCAGCTGAAGGAGGAGGCTCCTCTTGCACTATTACTTGCATGGAGGCAGCTCTGGGATTCTGTGAGGCAGAGTGAATGTGTGTGTCCCCTCCACCTGTTGGTACACAAATACTTAAATCCAGTCTCCTGCTGCTCTCAGGGAAGGTTTCAGGAAGAAAACAAAAAAATTCCCAGTGACTTCTCCATGATTTTCTTAGCGTTAGAAGTGCATTTCTATGATCAGTCATAGCAACTGTAGCAGGGAATCATTTTTGATCCTTTGCACCAGGGCACACATGGAACAGCCTGTGGTTATTAGCTCACAATGAAATGATCAGCCTTTGGTGCCTTAATGGGATGACTGCTTTTCCTGACAATCACAGGGATAATAAATGCTGTACTAAAGTCCTGTCATCTACAGATACTTTAATGTCCAAGAAGTTGTGGCAAAATGGGGAAAATGCCTTCCAGCTCTATAGTGAATTAAAAATTTTAAAAAATTAAAGGGGATGGAATGCGAAATAATATCTCTGCATCTTTTAAGGAGCACCAAAAGAATAGTGAAATCTAAAAGGTATAAGACAACTTTTGGAGGAGGACTGAATAATATATTCTAAAATTCTTTTGGTGTATGACACCCAGAACTTTCAGCTACCTGTGTAAATTCAGAACCTTGGAAAATCAGATGCAGGCCCCTGGTCTAATTTCAATAGTATGGTCTACATGTACTGAAATCTGGGATTTGAACTGGACAATCTGATAAATAAAAAATCTAGGCAAAATATTGTTTTCACTAAAGGATTAATTCCTGTAGAGAGCTCTGTGCAGTGTTAGAGAAACCAGCACAGCCTAGGAGTTCCCAGTTTCAGAGTTGCCACTGGAGAGCTGCTGATGTTTGCACAGTGTACAGCCTTATCCAGCATTCCAAATCCTCAGTCCTCCAGGATGCCTGGCTGGCCCTTTTACAAAATTTTCTAATTGCAAACACTTTGAAAACATTGATCCACAGCCACTCTGATTAAATAATTATTCTGAAGAGCACTTCTGTGGCCTGGCAGGGATGGGGCTGGAGGAACCACCCCAGATCTCCATTCAGACACGTGCTGCTGCCCCCTCCCAGAATATTTCTCTTTCCTCACCTGTTCTTTCAGCAGGTACAATCCAGAAATTTAATTTTCTTCAGAATGACCAAATTTTAAATTAGATTCAGATATTTTCACTTTGGCTTAAGCTGTCAGCAAGTCAGCATCTAGGCCTGGGAAAGGGGGGTCCCCTATCCAGGCAGCCTTTTCTCCTATTCTTTGCTTTCTTTTGCTCACAGACTTGCCTGTGCTTTGGGGAGATGATAATAATTGCATCTACAATAATGCATCTACAAAGGCTTACAACTGCCCTACAATACACCTTGTCAGCCTGGCTGCTTTCAAAGCTTTCTCAGCCACAGTTCCAAATCTTTTTTTTTTTTTTACAAAACAAATTCCTTTCACACAAGCCATTTTTATGTTTTTTGGAATTGCACAGCTTATGTTTTTCATAATGCCACAGGATGGTTTTGCTCTCACTTGCTGCTTTTCTACTATTTTGGATGTTAAATATTTTAATTGTGCAAATGTTTTTAAAAATCAGGACATTTTCAATGAACCATGTCCTTGAATACACAAAACTCAATCCTGCCTCTAAAAGACTTTAAAAATACACAAATGTGCATCAAGAGCTGAGAGAAGAATTGACATTTCTTTAAATGATTCTTCAGAACAAGTGTTAGTAGAAGATTTTTGCGGCTACATTCCATACTTTTTTGAAGTTATTGATTCCCACAGCTTCTAAGTGCCAGGTGCTCATTAGAAAGTCCATGTCATATTTTTCTTTACTCTGTTAAATGAAGTTTTGTAGCTACATGTGGTAATATATGTTGTAGTAGGGAAATAACAGACAGTATTTTGAGCTTTTTTTGTCTACGGCCTTCTCTGACACTCAGCTCATGTTAGCTCTCTTCTTTTTAATCCTGGAGAAGTTTGTTTTGTGCTTTAGCAGCACTCCAGCTCTTTGGTCCAGAAACAGAGGCCAGACTGGTTTTGCCATCAGTGACCACCTCAGCCAAAAGCACCAGAGTTTGTTAAAAATTGAGCCACTCCAAACTCCACCACTTTGGCAGGGTAAATTCAGGCAAGTTCCTGAGCACTGTAAGGGAGGAGGTTCTTCAGCCCCAGCTGGGGTCCTGTCCTTCAGGGGCTTTCCAGGGTCCCTCTGCTCACACCACAGGACAGAGCTGTCTGCCCAGAAGCCAAACCCCTGCTTGTGATGCACTTTGTTGTGCATCTAAGGAGAAGTGCATTCTAATGCCTTTGTTAATGGGCTGCACCCGAGCGTACATGAACTGTCCCAGACGAGAGTGTTTGCTCAGTACCGACTGCTCTTCACTCCTCTTAATGGCACTGCTCTGGTCTACAAATGGCTCCAATAAAATCCTAGTCACATCATAAATCCTTGCAAATTTGGTTCTCAATATTCAGGACTATTGTATTTCCTTACCATGGTTTGTGCCCTGCGTGGTTGTTCCGTGCTGCCCTAAGCACTGGGTCACAGCTCTGCCTTTCCTCCTGATATTTGTGCATTTCTGGGTTTGCAAGGTGCACTAGTGCATAGATAGTTCTGATTTCCTGTCAAGGGATCTTTGCAATCCACACAGGAGCTATGTTGTCTCATTTGCACTTTCTTATTGAATTTCAATCAGTTTTCCCAACAATTTGCTGGAGGAATTCCTGTGGGATATCTTCAAATGCTCCTAGCCACATGCTGTCCGACAACTCCTCATTTTCTCTTCTGGGGTTGTCTGTGTTTTCTCATTTAAGAATAATTCACCACATGACAACATTTTACATTAATGAAGCCCTGGTGGTATCAGATGTGATGACATTCTGTAGGGAACAGAGAAAATAAGCACAGGGATATACTCGGTATAAAGTAAAAATCAGCTGATGTGCAAAAAAGTTAATGAGGGGGAAAACCAGCTTCTGCTGGCATATGCTGACTCACTAGTACCTCTCTCTCTATCCTGCTCAAGCACAGGCAAATTGGATTTATCTGTCGCTCTTCAAGGGTCCCTGAGGAAGAGAATAAGGATGGTGGGCTCCACTAAAGATTAAGTGAATCCACTGAATTGTTTCCCCCTTTTTTCTGTTTGATAGAGTACCAGTTCCTGGAAGAAGGAGTCTTTCTAATAAATTCCTGGTTCCCTCTTGCAACTTTTAGGTAGTGTCCGATTTTCCAGCAGGGATTCTGGGAAGAATGTGGGGTAGGTTTTTTCCTGTGAGAAAGCAGATCAGGCCTAGTGCTCACTGTCACTCTGGAAATGCCCTGTGCCAGACCCACTCAGGCTGCAAAAGAGAGTCCTGCTTTTGAATTTCTGTACAATATTCTGCAGTTAGTTTCCTCAGGTAGCAGCAATGATCATTGCTGTGAGGGTGGAGAGCCCAAACATTAACTCCAAAATAGGTATCTCCAGCACACACTGGCATTTGGCTCCTGCTGCCCATAAAAATAATACCTTTTCACATTAAAGCAAACAAAAAAAACCCAGTGACCAACTGGGAGCTCCTAAATTTTAGATTTAAACAAACTTAAAGATGTGGAGTTCAAAAGAAGAGAATTGTGTAAAAGTAGTTTTCTCCTATGAACCACCTTCATGTGTTTTAAAAGAATGGTATAATAATGAATATTTTTTACTATGACACTTTACAAAAATTATCTACTGCCATTGGGTTTTTTCCTAACTCAGTTTAGGTCTATCTGTGATTGCACAAGGAACTGTAAAAATTAGAGGTTTCTTACAGCTCATTTATAGTAATACTTTCAACTTCTTTTTGAGAAGTATTGCATGTGCTTATGCTTTGACATAGGCATTCTGTGAAATCATCCTGTGTTTTCACTTTTTTCCCTATATATAATCTTTTCATTTTTATTCTTGGCTGTTGCTTTCCCGCTCCAATAGAACATAAATAGATCTGCCCATTTCTTCTCAAATACTTTCAAATTACTAATTTTACTTCCTGAATTTTGCTCTTTCCAGCTGAAGACTGTTTTCATTATGGAAAGTACCAGCTGCCCTTAACATCACCAGCTCAAATTATTTCCAACTACTGTAACTCAGAACATTTTTACTGAAGATCAGAATCTAAAACTTCTCTTTGTTCATCAAGTGGAGCAAAACAACCTCCTGGATGTGAAGTTCAGCAGGTTGTCTGTAACATTTTCAGCTGTGGCTTTGGAAGGTCTGTAGGAAACAATTCCATTTAAAGCCCAAATATACACATTATGGTAGCCTATACTGTTTGTCTAAAAACAACTGTCCCACAATTCCTTCATTTTAACCATAGTAAGTTTTGTTTCTACTCTTAATTATTCTTCCAGCTTTGCTTATTTGTTGTTTCCAGTGCCTTGGAGTTCAATATCTGCTGAGCTGTCAGCAGCAAAGTCCAGTATCTGTGAAAACTTCCCATGGGCTGTGGGCTGTGCATTTATTTTAAACACAGCTTTAAGCTCCCAGCAGTGGTCAGCTTTTCTAAGAACTCAGTCCTCTTGTAAATATTGGCTGGGGCTGGACAGGCTATGGCTAAAGCAGACTGGAGTCTCTTCTCTGAGATCTGCTGGGGACTTCTGTTCAGAGTAGAGTGTTAAACACAGAGAGGGAGAGAGGGAGAGAGGAAGGCAAGAGGGGAGATGATGACTCTATAAAGCTTTTTTTTATCCAGAGCATTGCATGAACTGTTGGAAAAGTCCACTCAGACATTTTTATTTGCTCCGCTTTAGTTTTCAGTTAATGTAACTCTATTCCATCTTTCAAGTGTTATGACAGAATTCATTGAGGACATTAGAGTGAGCTGGCAAATGAATTTTGGGAGGCTAAGAACCATGCAGGAGATAACATTTTAATTAGTACCTGACATGGCCAGAATGTCACAAGGGACGTTACTCCCACAAGCTTTCTGCTTGGCTCTGGCAGTCTCCCACCATCATTATGGTTTGGATGTGTTTAAAATAAAACTCCAGGAGTCTTAATCACCTGGCAAGGATGAACTTTCCAGGGTTTCCACAATTAATGTGAGCACGAAAGCAAGTAGCATTAAGTGCTAGGAAAGCAGAAGCACACTTGCCTGCAGCGCTAGCGAGGGAGCTTTGTAGCTCTCAATCTTCGTTCACACAGTTCTAGCTGAGCTTTATGTTTTAAATGTACCATTTTAAAGAAGCTTCAGATCAAAGCCTGTTTCATCTTCCCAATAACTCAGCTGTTCCTGTAATCATCTCAAAGTCTGAACTACAGGATCTTGGCATCTGCTGCTGTATTTATAAGACAAGGCAAAACAAGTGACAGAAGGATCAGAGGTGGTTATCAGCATAGGTGTCAACCCTGTGGAAGAATAGCCAGTGAGTGCTAAAAATGCAGTGAGACAAATATATCCACGTAGAGCTTTGTCACGCAATGCTGGTGATTACAGGAGCGATTTTACATGGGAGCTGTTCATTGATCGGACGGCAAGGCATGCTTGGAATGCACTACCTTTCCTTCCAGTAATAGTAAACAATCCATTCCTTTCTACTTCATAAAATTATTGGCATAATACTTCATTTTTTATTGCTATAAGAAGTTGCCTTAGGCCTCAATGAGAAGAACAAATTGGAGCATTACTCCTTCCATCCACGAACAGTGAAATATTAGTGAGTGTGATTATCACCAGAGTTGCATCACCAGAACATCACATATAAAACTCTCGGGAGCCATCTACAAGTCACACAGATGTGTGTATGTTTATGTGCATCTGCGTGGAGTTGAATTGGAAGGAGAGAGTTAGCAGAGCCCTGGATTTATCTTGATGCTTAGTTTCAAACCAGCTCCTGCAGCAGCAGTGTTTAGAGCACAATCCTGCGTTTCTAGGAGCAGACCCACCCCCTTAGCCCAAAAGATGCTACAATTTCTTTAACTGCCTGTGTTAATAGTCACAGTTAGAGCAGGGTGAAATAAGATGGTGACTTACCTACAAGAAAATGTAATGATGTTTGTCAGAGAAAACATCTGCATTTTTTTAATGAAGCACACAAAATACAAAGATAATATAAAAATTGGTACTTAGAACAAAAGATCTGCTGTCAACCTCCATGCTAAGGTACACTTATGTAAGCCCTTTGTAAGAAGTGTTGCCACATTGTTTTTAAACATGTTTTACCCTGTGATTTTGTTGTGTTGGTCTTCAAAAATACAAAAATGAGAGTTTTTTCCCTTCTGAATTGCTGAAATAATGCCTGTCCTACTTCTAACTGGAGGAATATATCACTATTGGGCAATGTCATTTAGGTTTGTCCTATATCACATTTTAATCAAAACTAAATGAGCTTGTCCTCTAGGCTCACAAGACAAATGACTGGACTGTGTGTTACCACTCACATGTGCTACCAGCAGAGCTGGTTTCTGCTTGAGAGCCAGGCAGCAGGTAGGGCTGGATTCCAGTAATACATTCACTACCTCGTGTTGCTCAGGGAGTACAAAACATCTGAATCCATGGGCTCTCTTGCAAAGTTTTCTGTTTCTTATTTACATTTTGTGGCTGGTCACCTCAACCACAACCCACTCATTCTGCTTCATGGCAGCACATTTACCTCTTTAAGCAGGTTATTAAAATGTAGTGGAATATTCCTGAGCTGAAGATTTAGTTTCCATGGGGAGAACACTAACTTCAGTAACTAAATGTGTATTTTTTAAAGCTCCAACTTTTTGTTTTGTTTTGTTTTTAGATTTCTCTGCATTTGCAGTTTATTTTCTTCCACCATACAGAAACAGTTGAAGCTCTTCCAGCTCTCAGGGCTGCTTCCTCCCCTTTGGCATTCAGGGCATAGGGAATTTGCTCCTCAATCTCTACCTAAGAGACTATATAGTATTATATAACAATATTGTGAACCCAAAGAACCAGCCTAGACACATGTAAATGGTAGGAATACAGTACTATTTGTAAGAATTATTGTTAGAACAGTAGGAGTGAGAAGGCGACAGTAGGGTGAGAAGTGAGATAGATGCCAGAGAGATGACAGGGAAGTCAAATAACATGAAATCTTTTGTACACATTCTGTGAATCTGGTTGCATACTTTGCTTATTGGGAAATAGTGTAATGTATCACTGTGACTTGTTCCTGGACAATATGAATTTCTTGTTTGCCACACAGTGCCAGAATATTCCAGCAGCAAGTGAGACACTAATACAGTCCTGCAGGAATGTGCTTTGTAAGTATTAAGTTTTGTTTAGAATTCACTGCAGTAGGAGTTGTGAGGCTTGGGGTTTTTTATTTTGTTAGTGGATGGAGATTTTACAATATTGCTTTGCTAGGCTGGAGTAAAAAATGGGATGTGATTCAGTATTGATTTAATCTTATACATCTACAGGTAAGTTCAGTTTTAATGTTGATTTCTATCACCAAGTACTATTGAAAGTCCCTATCTGAAGAGTGAAATTAAATACTATACTGCTAATTTTCACCACCGATGTATATAGATTAGTATCTGTAGAGCTGAAAAGGTCCATAACAAAAGCAGGCCCATAAAAGCCTGAGCCTTTACAGCATGCTAATGGCTTTCCATTAGGTCAGATTAATGCTTTCTGCTTGGTGAAAATAGGTATTTAGCAACAGTGCTTTCAGTTTGTGAGGAATAAATAACTGCTGGACCAAGTGGTTCACCCTTGCGAATAAATCTGCACTTTAGGTGCTTGTTAATAAATCACTTCTGCAGGATAATTTGTCACATCAGTAGAGGCAGATCTGAGGATGATGTTGGGTCCAGCAGCTCTCACATCCTCCTCCTGTGTTTGCATTGCTGAGGCTTAGAGAAGGGACAGATTCTGCCACTGCCCGAGGTGCCACTACCTCCTCAGGTGCAGGGACTGTGCTCTGGGGTCAGGTTGGTGGGCTGGGTGTTACCCAACCTGCCTCTGGAGCAGCAGCCATCCCAACCTGCTGCACTCGGGGAAGCCACAGGCTGTGAGCAGACATCATCAAAGCCATCAGCAGGGAAGGATCCGGGAATTAATGTTACAGGAGGATCTGATGTCAGATGGCTGCTAAGGCAGAACCTTTGTTGGCATAAATAAAATAGCAAGAGTAGAGAATTGTGGGTTGTTCTCTCTTTAAAAGCTGTAGGAAATTAATTGAAGCCAGAGTCTCTTATCTTGGAGAAGATACACACCACTGAAAATACCCATTAATGTATGTTGGCACTTGGGTCTGTTTCAAGCACCAGAGCTTTAAATGGTTGTTGACAGTTGACTGGACAGATTTCAGTTGTGAGAGAGGGGCTATGGAGAGATTCCTCCCTTGGTGATTCTCTTCAGCCTGGATTCTTTAATCAGTGCTTCACATCATGTCAATATCCATATTGTTTGCAACCCCAGTGTTCTCTCCTTATAAATCTTCAAATAGCAAGAGAGCCGTTAGCACATCCATTCCTCCTACAGCCCTGTTCTTCTCATCTGCGAAATGTGACTTGAAACTTCTATTAATAGTGAAGAGGTACATTTGCACTACATCTTTCATGAAGAGGGTTCTTAAAAATGCTTTATAACTTCTACTAATGTAAATTTATATGTAAGGATCTCAGATGATCTCTGAGCATAGCTCTTCAGAGCTATGCTTTCTGATTGTTTGATATATAACTAATGGGCCCTACCACAAGAAATAAAACATTGAGTGCTCTGGTTCCTGGATGCCCAGCTGGAGGCTGGGCCTGACTTTCTTTGTTTGAAACTCCTGGCCTCTGAATGTCAATCCACTTTGAAGTGTCCCAAATGTGCCCCAAAGCAAACAAATTCAGAATGATTATATGCCTCTGCTAATGTTCAAATCAAATAAATAAAAATTGAATGGAGTTCCTTTAGGTAGAAAGGCAGGATATTTTTAACCAGGCATGGTAGCATTAAAATAAAATTTAATAGAAGAAATGTAAAATAAAAGGATACTTCCTCTATTTTAATGTGCAGGAGAAAGTAAGATTGAGGGCATTAAATACTTTAATAGGAAGTTAACTGAACTTTGCATTAAATTTTTGAAGCCTTGTCCAGAAATTTATTGTTCACCTCATATTAACAGCAAAGTTGGCTGCTGTTTGACTCATGAAACAGCAATTATTCTAGTGAAGAAAGACTGCAGTCCTAAGAGAGAACCTCAACATCATATCTGCTGTGGAATCATCTCTAAGCAGCATACTTAAGGATTATCTCAGTTATTTACAGAAAAACTATCCAGAATGCAGAAAACTGTAGTTCTGGGCTTACTGTCAATCATGCCTCAGATCAAATTCCAATGGAAATCTGCAGGATTTGTGGTCAGCAAAAACAAGAGCCATAAATTCACCCAGAGTCCACTCCAAACACTGCCCTCAAAAACAGCTATTTCTTGACATGGTTGAAGTTACAGACATGGATGAAATGTAATGACTTCATTACAAATGGCATTTTACAGACCCTGACATGTTGGATTGGCTGAATTATATAGGGGAGTTGGCTCAATTATATAGGGGAGTTGTTTCAAGTCTGATTTACCATTAATTACTTCCATTTACCACTAATTAATTACTTCTGTCCCACCTATGCTGTACATTCAATCCTAGTTTGTATTGCAATTTAAAAGCATGGATTCCCAGTCGATGCAGTTTACACCAAATGATCTCTTTGTGAGATTTATTTTAGAGACTTTAGCCCTGGGGAGTGCATCCAGCAGCGTGCTGAGGCTGGCAGAGGAGCTGAGGGTGCTCCTTGGTTCTTCCCTACACTCAGGGTGAGTTTGGGAGCAAGCCCAGTGTCCCTCAGAGCATTTGGCTTACCTTGGGCTGCTGTGGTGTCTGGGGTTGGCTCTGTGTTTGGAAGTACATAAATCTGAATCAGGAAAATGGCTCTAGAGGGTATTTTCTTTATTATTTTTTTTTCCTGGGCCTTGACTGTCTGTGAAGCTCAGTGTACCTGTCCAGAAGGCACAATGAGGGGTCAGGAAGGCACATGAATGGATGTTGTAGTCCAGAGTTCCAGCCTTGGCCTCCTGAAGGTGACTTGTGCCACAATAATTGTTTAATAAGTATCAGGTTTGCACAGTAAAATCATATTACTCATTTCTTGGATGAATGAATCCTCCTTTTTTTCACCCAACTTGGAAACATAAGGTAGTTTACAATGAGTAAAATGTAATGTAAGTTTTGGTGAGAAAATAAAGTGATAAGCTTTTTCAGCAAGGTAGGCCACTTTACAATTAGTATTGCAATGTCTTCCATTTATTTTACATTAATTGATGGGATTTTTTGTTTGAGACCTGATTTTTTTCTGACATGGACATGGCGTTAGAGAGATAGTGATCTTCATCTTTTTTATCTTTCATAGAAAAATTTATCAAACTCTTTCAGCATTACAGAAAAAAAAATGGGAAAATCTTTCTTTTTCTCCTCCCTCAAATTTAGAAAAGGCTATCATTTCTATCTTTAACTTCAAAGTTATTCCTGTCCCAAACTAAAGTGTGAGAACAAACAAATACTCAGCACAGCCATGACATATCAGCAAGTTCCTTGCAGTCATTGGAGCAGTGAGTTTAACTTGGGAGAGCTGTGGGATTCAGTTGTTCTTCAATAAGGTGGAAGGAGGAATATTATAATGTGCAGTGAGATGGAGAAGACTTATTGTGACTGTGAAGGATGTCTGCCTCTATGGCATAAAATCTTGCTCTGTATTCTAAGAAATGTCATTTAAAATGTAGAATGAGTGCACAGCAGGAATAATAAAATTGACTGAGCATGTGAATTTTAAGCACTAAACATGATACAGGAACAAGAATTTTTTTTTGACAGAAACTCGTGACTAATGCAGCTTTCTTCCTTAAAAATATTTGCTTCAGCTGGACATTAATCTCTTGGCAGAAATTTCTGGGAAAATTAGATACTTCTCAGTAAAATTTATAAGAAAATAAATGTTTTACCTAGCCAACAAAATGGAATTGACAACCTTCAGAGGTGGCAGAGTCTCACTTGCAGTAGAACTAGAGCAACATAACAATTTTTTCTGTATATAAATAAGTATATATATTTTGTATTGCTGTGATAATAGCCTTATACTAAGCCAAACGTGGTTATAAATTATCCCTAGCATCTTTTTTGAGTAGCATGTCTAGGCAAGTATGTCCCTCCTCCCCATCTGTTTGACTGATATTTTTCTCTGAAATCCTAAAAGGTGAAAACATTTAAGTTAAATAGTCACACAGCTCTAATTGCCAGCCGGCAGGGAGCTGCGCGTGGCACTTCTTCCATCACCAGTCATGTCAGCTTCCAAGGAACTACTTGAGTACAACTTATAATTCATAATGACTTACATTTTCTTTTCAGCTTGCATCCTTTTCCCTGACCTTCTCTTTTTCCTTCAGAGCTCTTAATGAGGAGAACTTTACAACCATAAACACTATTTTTCTAATGGACTCTCTGGGGAGAGGTTTCTCCCTGACTCAGTCTCGTGCTTTGTTCTTTCCTAGCTTGCACAGACAAGGAGCTGAGGAATCTGGCTTCGAGGCTAAAGGACTGGTTCGGTGCCCTGCATGAGGATGCCAATCGTGTCATCAAACCCACGAGCTCGGAGACGGCACAAGGCAGTAAGGAAACTCCTTTCCCGTTGAAAATTGGGTGTTGTAGGAGCTTCCCAGCATGAGAGAATTGAACTGAGCACAGCTGTTGGTGTTACAACATCCTGTCAGGCAGGTGCCAGTGAATGAGCAGGTACCTGAGACCTGATCCTGCAACTAAATGCTGTTTTCTGAAGGAGCTGCAGTCCTGTCCTCTTTCTGGCCCAAACTGCTCTAAAAACTGGCAGTCAGAGAGAGAGACCTTCACAAGTTAATCAGGCAACTGACTGTGTCTGAAGGCCAAGGAGATCACCTCTCTATGAGTAACTGAAACTGCTCAGGGACTTTTCTGAAGCGCTGAGGTTAATTAATATGATGTAGTTTGTGTTGGTACAATTAAATTCCATCACCCTCCAATTCCATGTGGCTGCATCCAAATAATTTCTTGGGGTTGGACTCTAGTCTCTGCTTAACCACCAGTTTTATGGCCAAGCCTTTTCTGACACTATGTTAGTGGCATAAGATGAAAATATGGCATACAAGCACAGGGAACGTTATGCCAGTGTTGGAAAAAATTCACTTCAATTTTACTTTAAAATTTCCTGCTAATAGTTTATGTAAGAGGAAGAATAATTAAAACATCCACATCTGAGCCATGGAGCTAGAAGAGTTAAATGGTCAAGAAAGCTGGGTTCTGTTGTGTCCTAGGTATTTAGTAGCACCATCTTTGCCTCCTTTGATGCCTTTTTTTTTTCTTTTAAGAAAGGAAGAAAATGAACAGTCTAGAGGACATTTACTCTCTGTGGGTTAAGCCAACATGACTGATTTTGATGTCATTTAGCCACCAGGGAGGGGAAAGATTCAGATAACAGCATTAAAAGAGGTCATGCTCATCAGAGAGCAGATGCGAATTCACTTTCTGTAAGGACTGATTAATTTTTTTAAACAGTATGTCCCAAAACACGTGGGCCTTTGGGCTGCAAAGTAGGATGCACAAGTTTTATGTAGGTGTGTGCCTCAACTTCACTGATTCTCTGGGATGAGCTGTCTAAAGCCAGGGCCCAAATCCAGAATTTGAAGGGTCCAGTCAGCTGCTACTCTTATGGCTCTTTTCACCTGGTATCCCTGTAGAGAGAGACACAGAGGCTACAGGGGCAGTAGAGCAGACCCAGCACATCAGGGTGGGCATTTTCTGTTGGTCCAAGCCTCCACAGCTCCTCTCTTTTGTGCTACATCTGAGCTGGGGTAGCAATAGATTGCCTCTTCCTATAGAGACAGTATACCACAGGCTATATTGCTCAAAACTATAGTCAAACCAAATAATTTCACCACATATCTTTAAACTGTGTGGTGAAACAAGTCATGTTCTGTGCAAATGATCTTTTTTCATGTGTTCCTTATTTTGCATAGTATTTACAACAAAGTCGGTATCTTTAAAACCACATGTCCTACTTATTTCTGAAACTGTGCTCAAAAAAAGATATTCTCATGCAAAGGATCCAAACCATAGTACAAAAACCAACTGGATGTACAGCTAATCATGGCTTCCAGATGTGAATTCGTTTCAAACCCCATGACAGAAAGCCTTAGAGGCTTTAAACTTTGTTTGAAGTCCTTTAGGCCCAGAATCACAGGAAATCTCATTTTATCAGATTGTCAAAAGGATGTTTTGATGCAGATGATTCGTGACATCCTCCTGATGACCTTGCCAGAGGCCAAAGACCAAATACAATCCTAAAGGTGTCGAGTTTTTTTTTGTGGTTTTTTTTTTTTTTTTTTTTTGCTTAAGTAATTTCAGTGAGAAAAACATTCCTGGTAAATCCATGGTGTTTGCTCTGATTCACAGAGGAGCTGTTATCTCTTTTTAGTTTAGTTTGATTCCTGGCAGCTTTTATTTGAAAGGCTGCCTGATGATCTTAAACACTTGATCTCAACAATGTTCATTTTTAGAATGTTGACTTAGTTTGGCACATTCTCTTATTTTCCTCTATTACAGTTAAAAAAAAAAAAAAAAAAGAAAGAAACTTTATGAGTTTAGATGCCTAAGCCATTTTTGAATGCCACAAAACTTGGGCTTGTTTTTCTTTTTGAGGTTTTGCAACAGTATTCATGAATTAAGCTGCATGTGCCAAATTGTGCAGCTCACATTCTCTCCGGTGGCACTGAAAATACTCAGAGTGAAGACAGCAGTATTTGGTTCTCTCCGACTTCAAACATTTGTAAAAATGAAAGATACCTTAAACGGGGCTTAGAATTCAAAGTGAAGTTCACATACCCAAGCTGTAGAAAAGAATGTATGTGAATCCTGGCAAACAGGACACACACAGCTCTGGAAATTCGCTCTGATGTACACATTGCCCTTTTTTATGGCTCTGTATGTGTTGCCCTCCTCACCACACACATCACTTCATTAAACTGAACTGGTTTGGTTGTGCCTGCAGAGTTTGAAAAGGCATGAACACCCTCAAAGTGATCCATTTTGGATGTGGCCCTGTGGCAGTTAAAGGAACAGATGGTGGCATGCAATGACTGCGATGCCTCGGACACAGTGCCTGTCTGGGGAAGGTCTTCCAGCAGAGATTCCTCTGTGCTACATTAATTTTTCAGGATGTTAGTGTGAGTGTAAATAAGCATTTTGAGTGTATTATATTCACCTCCAGGTGAAGAAAAAAAGTACACTCCTTTTTGTTTTCTTTGTAACTCTCTTGAAAGGAAAAGGATGAGGGAGATCATTGTGCTGAAATTTCAAACCTTCATTCCCTGAGCTCTCTGATCCCAGCAAAGCACTGTGGTACTTTGTCTTGTGAAGGCTTTGTACCATTAAAATCTCCTCAATAAATGATACAAGAAACTCAGGAACATGCTTTGACATAGGGAAATAATAAAACTAATTAGGTAGCAAGATCAGATTCAAATTACTCCTGAGCCTGTTGATAATTCATAACATCCCCATATTGTATCTAGAGAGTCTCCTTGGTTGGAGTGGGTGTTGTTTTTCTTTTACTAGAGATCTATGCAATATAAAGGATTTTTTCTGGGGAACATTTCTTCTCCTCCTTCTTTTATTTTAAGCAATGGGGGAAATTAGGTTAATTATACCCCTGCTAATTTAATTGTAGTATACTTTAATAAAATAAAAATGACCCATGTAAGTCAACTCTTGAAGGGGGAAAATAATTTTTTCATGCTAGAAGGTGTGTTTATTTTTAATTAGGATTTTCACCTAAAGACTTTTTTTAATTTAATTCCATTTTAATTCAGAGGAGGTAGAGTGTTTTATGTATTAATGGGATGAGAGACTTCTACATGTAGGTCACTAGCTTGATTTCCTTCCAGCTCTGTAGTGAATGAAAGTTGTCAGGATGCTGAACAGCTGTCAGTTGGAAAGAGGAACATGATGGTCTCAGTCCAGGTCCTTGTGAGCAGGTGTCCTAATGAGAGCAGCCACCACCTCAACTGACATTAATTGGCATCTGTGTTGGCAGCCTCTGCCAAGGAGCCAAGAGCAAGAGGGATGTGGAGCCTGCACTGTTCTCCTGCTTCTCACCACAGGCGCTGCAGCACTACACTGATGAACAGAAAGACGCGGAAAAGTTCTCACTGAGGTTGCTTATTCTGGGTCTGTTGTGCTGGAAATCCAACCTATTACACAAGCACTGAATTCTTTACAGAAAATTGCATCATTTTTATAGATATGATAACATATTTATATATGATAACATATATATCAAAAGACTCTAAAAAGAGGTTAATTCATTCAATATCACCTGGCCTCACCAGGCTGGTGGGAGCACAGTGACCTCCCAGTGAAGGTAAGTGAGCTCCAAAAGCCATTTTCCATCAGCTGCCCTGGTTATGCTGTGAGTCAGAGCCTGTGTTGAGCATTTAAGGGACATTTGGCTTTCTCTCCTGGTGCTGGGTGCTGAGAGCATCCAGGATTGTTGGATATGGGCTGCAGATGCAATGTTGCAAAATGTTATATATGGGCAGTACCTTTTATCAGGAGACAATAGAAAATGGAGCTGCTATTTACCTTCAACTACATATGAGGGACAATTAAAGAATTAACTTTCCACTGATAATAACCATCTAGCTAAGGATTTTCTGTCACACCTACCACTTCAATATTTCAGGACTTCCAGACCACACTGTCTGATAATCCAGAACTGTTTAGTAAACCAGCCTCTTAATAAATCTAACCTGTAACTCTGGTCAAAACAGTTTTTCTTATAAATAAGCTCCCTTGTTTATAAAAAATTATAATCAAAACCTCTTCAACGAATGTAATTAACTGTCTTCTCTGTGACCTTTCACAACTGTATCTCCCATCCAAGCCCTGGTGGTGTGTCACAGAGCAGCTTTGTACTCACAGCAGTCAGTGCTGGTGATATGCTCAGACAGATCCATGCTGAAGGCAGGCTGGTGTTGTATCCCCATTGTACACACAGGTGGAGATTTCCCAGCAGGGAGGAAAACAAGACTCAGAAATAATCTACAGGCACTGTCAGGGGCAAGTTCATTCCAGGATCTCCTCCTCCCTGCACTGATCCCTGCCGGTTAAGAGATGACCTTTAGAGACCCATGAGGGCTGAGCAACACATACCATACTCAACTGATTATACAACAGACCTTGGAGTTACTCATCTTTTGCAGCAGTAAGTGCCACCATGGGGTGTAAAGTCCATTGCCAGAGAGGGCATCTGTGCAGAAAAAGAGCAGACTTTGGAAACTAACACTTTTTCTCCTGAAAACTGCTAAACTGGGATAGCTGAAGCTGATCCCAGCTCCACCATGCAGTTGAATGATCCACCCCTGCCTGTTTGACTACTTTCAACCTGCCATGGTGAGGGCAATCTGGCACCATGCACCTGCACAGGGCAGGACTGTGTGCCCTGCTCCTATTGCTCTGTAAAGGCAAAGGTGAGGAATCTTAAATCCTTTCACTCAACAAGAGATTGCACAGTGATCAAATCCTGCTTGCCTTCTTCAGATGACTGAAATAATTGAAGTCAATATTTCTAATTGCTTCAGCAAGGCAAGCAGCTTCCCCCTACATCTATTCACACAGCCTTGTTCTTTTTCACTGTGCTCAAACATGATTAGATAATGTTATGGGAGATAACAGCATAAAAATGTGATGAAATGTTCAGCATGATTTCTCTCTTCCCTGCCTGAGCTGCCTCTAGCCCTGAGGAAATGGCGTTACCTTCTCCCTTCCTTAGAGAAACATGTATTATGAATGACACAAACCTTCCCATTAGTTAACCCTTCTGATTGTCCCTCTGGGTCACTGACAACCTTCAGCCACAGTTGCATACAAAAAGCACAGCTTCCAGCAAAAAGCCCTGCTCTCCTTTGGATTAATGCCTAAAATAGCAGGTAGGCTGCAGAGCTTGGACAAACTGTCAGCATGATTCCAGCAACATCTCAGCTTTCACTTTAACAAAGCAGCATCCTGAAAGAGACACGCACAGCAAATAAAGCTAAGCTTAACCTCTTTCAATGAAAGATGCAGCCAAAGGAAAAAGCTCCTCAGGCTTCTCCACATGGCCCAAAGCAGAGTGAGCAGTGCACAGAAAGGTTATTGCTCACAGCTGGAGCAGTGTGAGCACCAGAGGCCCAGGGTATCAGGAAGCCTCTGTCCCTGCACATCCCCAGCCAATGGATTCATGTTTCTGAGTCCTGGTTGAAACCAATACCCTTGTTATCAAATTTATTATATCTGTATTATAAATATACTTCCTTACATTGTAGATAACTTGGAATTTAGTCTAAGCATTGAAAAAATATCATCACAGTGTGGATTTATAATGCCCCATGCCACTGTTTTTCTGGAGACTGCAGGATACTGGAACATGTATCTCATATACACAGTGGGTATCTATATGCATGACTTTCTTTCTGTGATAACCACTGCTGCTGCTGCAGTCTTTGAAGAATCTGGGCTATTAAAATGAATGATGGTGATGGTTTCCAAAGCGCTGGAAAAGCAGAATCCTGTATTGCTGCAGAATCCTGGAGGCTGCAGGAAGGAGTGGTGCTGGTACAGCATACAAGAGCATGGGCAGCTCTGTGCAGCTCCCAGCTGAAGCAGTGCCCTCCCTCAGAGTTGTGTAAGGAACAGACACACTTCACCTCTTCTCTCCCCCTGCCTCCCCCAGACAGCTCACAGTCCAGATCAAAGCAGTTTGTTGTGACAAACCACACAGACAGACCTTTGAAGAGTGAAAAGCAAGGATGAGAGGTAGAAGGTGAGAGCAGGAAAGAATTTGATCAGGTAACTAGAAATGAGTCTGGGAAACAGGATTTAAATTGCATTCAGATTCAGTCTAGTTTGAAAATATGGTGGATGCAGCCTCTTCTCATCACATTTCAGTTTCCTGGAACCAGACCAACCCACTTGGACTGAGGACTGAAAAAAAAAACCAAGCAAGAATATTTTGAGTAGAAATAACTTTGAATTACAGAAACCAGCTCTGAATATCAGCCCTCTCCACCCCACAGCTCCCACAGAGTGTGAGTAGTGCTCTAGTTTGTAGCTGTGCTTGGGCTTTAAGCTTTACACAATCAGTTCAGTCTTAGGATTTTGTTCTACTTTGGGTAAGTCAGCCCAATGTTCAGAGTCCAGCTGAAAAAAGAGAAGTTAGCAAGGCTTCACCTTAGCAGTGATCCCTGTGCCGGGGGCATGCCAGGGTTCAGCTGGGGAATATTTGCCTGTCTTCTTACAGGATTTGACACCAGCATCCTACCGATCTGTAAGGATTCCTTAGGCTGGATGTTCAACAAACTTGACATGAACTATGACCTGCTGCTGGATCCCTCAGAGATCAGTGCCATTTATCTGGATAAGTACGAGCCCTGTGTCAAGCCACTCTTCAACTCCTGTGACTCCTTCAAGGACGGGAAGCTTTCCAACAACGAGTGGTGCTATTGCTTCCAGAAGCCAGGCGGTGAGTTGTGTGATTTGCAATACAAAGAGGAGCGGTTTGGCTCTCCCTGTGTTTCAGGGCCTGCCTGTAGAGATTGGTCATTGGCAGGCAGGTGTGTTAAAAAGCCCTTTTCCCCAGCACCAGTGTGAAGGGCATTGAGGAACCATGTTTAATGTCATAGATGAATGATATTAATATACCGTGATCATTAAAGCAAACAAAGTAGTAAGTGTCAGTGCACACAGTCTAGAAATAAGCTCTACTGATGATAGAAAGCTCAAGAATTTACTCTTTTATTAACACAGAAATCAGCCAGTTAGCAAGTCATAAATCAGAGAGCTGGCATGATGTCAGTTTGGTGAAAAGAGAGGTGGAATGGTTTAACAATTAAAATGGCCCCCAAACACTACTCCCAACTACAGTGTGTTGTGCTTTTTTTTTTTTTTTTTTTAATTAGTGGAGCTAATGACATAAATTTGTTTTGTGGTACAGTACCAGCATATGGGCTTCTCTCAGTCCCAGGTGTACAGTAGCCTACATTTCATGTCAGCAGTGAAGCCAGTCATTACAGAGTCTGTCCCGTACCATCTGGAAACTGATTCTTATACATTATATTTTAGGTCTTCCTTGCCAGAATGAAATGAATAGAATTCAAAAGCTAAGTAGGGGGAAGAGCCTGTTGGGTAAGTTCGATTACTTGCTATTCATTTACTCAACTAATTAAAGCTTCTGTGATTATTGTAACTTTATATGCAGTAATGGTTTTTCAATTAGAGACTAATGTTTTGAGTCAGGAATATGCAGCACCAAGTGTAGGCCTGACACTATGAAATTAAACAAATAATGAGATAGCAACACACAGAACAGGTGTCAGCATGGCAACAGGTTCAGAACTAATTTACAGCTCTCCAGAAATGCAGAGCCTTGTCTGCGCAGAGCTTAATACAGCCTTCATCACCTCACAGGTCAGAGTAAGTGCTGGGAAGCTGCTTGATACTCAAGGCTCCCATTTTTGAAGGGTGACTGAAGGTGAATAGCCAATGCATTCATGTTCTCTTCCATTTATGGTGCAATGCAGGTTTTCCTTGGGGTTCAATTTCACCTAATCACTCTCTAAAATATTTCTGTATATTCTGTGTATATGAAAACAGGAATTCATATCATTTCATTTTAGGCAGCCTGCAGGATGCTTCATGCTGTAAGGCGTGGTCATGTCTGTCCCTCTCTCTCGTGCCTCTTGGGAGCCTGAATTGATTCATTACTTAGGTTGCTCTGATAGATATCTAAAATTAGGTTAAATAAATCTCCATCTGGCATTTTCCCAATTAATCACTAAAAAATCAGGTTGACGAACTGAAAAAACTTCTGGTGACTAATTCTCCACCCTAAAATCACTCAGTGATGTGTAGACTGGCGTTTGTGTGCTGGTGTCTTATCACAGCTTGTGTCCCAGCACATTTGTGCACACAGAGCCCAGCCACTGAGGTGCAGCAGGACAGATGAAAGCCCCTGTTGATAGCAAGCCCTGCACTTCACCCTTGAGGAGTGTGGCTGACCTCAGCCCTAGATGTCAGGCCCATCATGGAGAACATGTCAGGCTCCCACAGCATCACCAGCTGCAGCACAGGGTGTGCACATCAGCTCTGCTGCAGTGCTGCTCGGGTGCCTCTCACATTCCAGGCTGGAATGCTGTTCTTCCATACTCAACAGCAGACCCTGCAAACAGAACTCTGCCGAATCCTGCAGTTCCCAGATGCCACTGCCGTTTGGACTCAAGGTTCAGGCACCTTGTGAACAATCCCAACCCGGATTCATTGGTTTAAATTAAGAATAAACATTCCCAAAGGCCGCAGGGACTGTGGTTTAGCTCCATCATCCTTTCATAGCAAGTTCCCATGAAGATTAAGATGTTTCAAAGTTACAGCTCCTGCTGTTCCTAGCTGTGGGAGCAAAGGCAGGATTGATCACTTGGGGTATGCGTGCTCCATTTAGTAAATATTCTGCATTTGTGTTCGAGGGAATGTTGTGCAAGAGGAAGTCACAGTGTTCTCTGTCTCGTGGGTGTCATGATTTTCAAAGCCACCTAAAAGAATAAGAAGCCCAGTTCTTAATAGATAGCTTTGACTATCCCATATTTATTTTATGCTTTGCTATTATTTTCTATGTGCAATAAATGTCACCTAGGTTGAAACATAAGTAGTTTATTCTGGTGTGTGGGAAGAATGATGCCTGGTTTGCAGGTAGTTCAGCATGTAGGTGACTGGGATCTGATCACAAGAGCAGGAGTAAAATGACAAAGTAAAAGCAGTACGAATGGTCTCTTAGCACAAATAACTTCTAGTCAACTGTATTAAAAAAAAATAGAAGAAGAATGAAAGTGGTGAAGCTCAACAAATCAAGGTGTCAGGCACAGGTTGTTCCACAAGCTAGAAAATTATAATATAAAGAGGAACTCTTTGCTTCACCTACCCTGAAAGTCTTCCTGCATAATGACACCTGTCTGGGAGATTTTAATTTGATATCAGAGCTATTTATACAGCAGAAAGCATTGTCTTTTCACTGACTGAAAAATCATTCAAATGGAAGCCCAAATATACACATGACTTGTAGCAATGGTAAAGTTGGAAAAGAGAGATTAATATTTTCATATAAACTAGTCTTTAATTATTCTCTTTCCTCCTCTGACCCTGACATAGAGAGCACAGCACTTAGAGTCTGGGCAGTAGCATGAAGAATGTTTTTGTTAACTTGTATCCATTGATAAAAATGATGACTTTTGATATTTCCTTCTCTATATATTTTTCAAAACGCATGACAGTTGCAACAAAGTACTTCAAAGCCATTGCCATTAGATATGTTGAATTTGGAGGTTTTCAAATGAAGTCTAGCATCCCAGGAGACTGAATTAAAAAGTAAACAGCACTATTCATCTTTTCCTACCAGATTTATCTAGAGTACAATTAACTGCAGAGACTGTACTTTTAGAGCATACAACTGTGCAGCCTGATAATGCTTCTCCCACATCACTAAAGTAATAAATTTCTGCTCCTGTCACTGTTTTCTCCTGTATCAACCCTGTGGATTCAGCTAATAGAATAGCTAGTACCAGGAGCTGTGTGCTGGCTAGCACTTAATTCTGTCAGGCTTTTACCTGTGTGCTTCGCTATCTTTAGCATATAATTATTCTCCTCATGTTCTCTGAGGAAGGGGAGTAATATATAGATAAGGAAGTTCTGCAAAAAAAAACAGGTATAGGTCTGGGTCCATAAAGAGGATACAGATGCAAGAGTGCTGTTCAAGTTTGTGTGGAATAATTAAATCCTTTCCAGGATCAAGGGAAGGCAGGGTTCAGTAGCCTGAGGCAGTTTGGTGGGGAGTAATCCACATTTTGTGCTGTCCAGGCTTGTGGGGAAGCATCGCCTGTGCAAGAACTTGTGGAGAGGAAAGCTCCAGATGTTCTCTGATGCCAAGCCCAGGAAATGGGCTGTCTGTGTGCCATGCTCCAGGATAGCAGAGCTTGTAGCCAGCTTCTTTCTAATAAAGACAGGCTGATTTGTGTACAGTTTACAGGGAGAATCATCACGTTGTACAACACTTGTTCCCAGTGACTCTCTGTCCTCTCCAAATTATCACCTACACCTGACACATTGGAGAGGACATGCTGTATCTTCCCTCTGATGGTTGGCAAATACTGCAACATTAGTGTGCATAGCTAAATATTTAAATCTCCAGTGTTGCATACAGATTGGCACGAATTTCCCACGCAGAAGGAAAAGTACCTTCCACTCTTCACTGTGACCCAAAGTGTGAATCTATTCCACACACAGTTATGCTGGCAGTGAGCCTGGGCCATAATTTATTTTTAAATCTTTTAAAGCTTTTATAGGCAGGGTGGAACATTTTCATGCTTTACAAGAAACAGTGAAACTATGCAAAAAGGCCTGTTTCAAAGAAGGGAAGGGTTGCATTGCCCAAGGAAAAGAGAATGCATGAGACAGTTTAAAATGCAGAAGCTGTTCTCTCCTCACCCTGTAATGCCCCTGAGGTCCCCCTTTGATCCTTCCCTGGAGCCAGATGCTCATCAGATACAAAAGGGCAACTCTAAGTGACATGGATATAGCTATGCTGATTTACACCAGCTCAAAGTCAGCACCCGAGCACATTTCCCAAGGTTGTGTATAGTCTCATAAACACCTGGAGTGCTTATCAGAGACAGGGCATGAGCATAAATATGAAAAAAATATCCTTCCTAATCAATATTGAAATAGTGCTTTGAACACTGAGCATTAACTTACAAAAACCTGCAAAGGCAAATACATACATTTGTTCTTAGAACTCATGGTGACAATGAGTCTTTAGCATGCTTACATTTGTACATGAACATAATGGTAGTACCTATTAGCAAACCTGCTATAAGATCATGATCTGACTTTATTTTAAATATTCATGGATGTGATCACCAAAACTGATCTAATATACAAAGATTTCTGCAGATGTTCAAAGGTTTCTCTTCTCATCTTCCAGATGCATTAGCAGCACTCAAACATGAGGCAAGATCTGCAGAGCAATGAGTTTGGATATTCAGATTCACTTTGTGTAGATGTCTGTGTGCATGAGACTGACTGACACCCATGTTTATGTATTCTATATAGGAAATCTCAGACATTTGGGCAGCACCTTCTCATTCATTTTTCCTGCAAGAAATGTAGTGGAAGTGGCCCCTTTGACACATGTACTGTCTGAATAGATGCTACACATGGAACTAGTTAAAAAATTTTACTGAATCCCCAGTAAATCACTGGTACCTTTGGCAAAGGAGAAAAACACTTTCACAAAAATCATTTGAGGCAAGAAATTTGGGGGCAAGGGTGTGTTTATGCCGTGTTTCAAATTGAAGCAATTGACAAAAAAGGGAAAAATGAATGCACTGACCTCCAGTGGGAATAAAGCTAACTCATCTCGAAGGACGAGAGGGCTTTTCATATTGAAGTACATTTGCTGTATCTGCTGAAAATGGTGGGAACAATAACACAGGTTTCTCCTGAGAGTTTCTCTGTCTGCAGAAGCCGGAATGAACCACACTCTACAAAGCTGAAGTATATTGGTTTTATCATGAGACAAATCTTGGGCTTCAAATCCAAAGACTTACTGACTCAAATCCTGTTGTCCCCCTCTGTAAAGCCTGTGCATTATTTCTTCTTTTATACAGGGGAACTCTCAGTAAGTCAGGGGATGTGCCTGAGATTAGTGTGAATAGTAAGCAGATGGCAGATACCTTCCAGGGATAATTACAGTATTGTGGAAGGACTCATATGATAAACACTGAAGGAGTGCAAATGGAAAGGAAATGCAGAACTAATGAATTGGGGTAATAATCCAGTAGGGAAGAAAAGTTAAAAACCAGGAGTTAAATCTGAAAAGTCTCTGTGGGAATATCAATAATTCAGAGACAGACTGAACCTCTCCCTAGGAGTGCATGACACCCTCCTCTGTGTGCTGGATACAAACAAACATTTATACACTGACCAGGCTGTCTGAAAAGAGTTAACCAGATATAATTTCTTCCCCCTTTCAGGCACCAGATAATCACATGTATTTCCTTGCCAACATAGTCAAGATCTTCATGTATATAAGTGCTAAGTTCATAATACCCTGTGTATGTGTTTGCTCCTGCAGAGGATTGCATTACTGAGCACACCTTATATTTTATTCAGGTGCTTTCATCCCCCGGTGCAATGAAGAAGGTTATTACAAAGCCACGCAGTGCCATGGCAGCACGGGGCAGTGCTGGTGTGTTGATAAGTATGGGAATGAGATAGCTGGCTCCAGAAAGCAAGGGACAGTCAGCTGTGGTGAGTAATGAGGTGCTTTCCTCAGACAACAAGGGAATTAACACTGCTGTAAGCCCTGCCATTGCTGTACCACCAAGTATGATAACAAAAGGGACAGCAGGGAAACACAAGTACCACAGTTCAAACTGCTCCTCTGTGTTCCTACTCACACTACAAATGGTATAGCCCTCATTGGTCCTGTGGACAGCAGGGGTGCAGCACAAGTTCGCAGGCAATAACCACTGTTAATAAGATATTTTTGCTCCCAGCCTGGAAAGTGCAGTTAGTGATATTAAAATTAAGGGTCTGGGGTTGCTCTGCATGGTTATTAAATATATTGTTCTGTATACTCTGGAATGCACATCTACTGGGACTTCATGAATAATGCCTTTCCAGACAAGGGAAGGCCTAAATGTGTAAACTTGTATACATTAGCAACCAAGGCAAATAAAATTGCTGACAGGACAATATTATGTAGGTAAGTGAAATCACCAATTAGCTGTTGTGCCTAGACAAGGCAAATTTCACCTTCAATCCTTCAGAGTGCTTCAGGGATGGTTGTAGTGCAGCTTTCTTTTTTGAGAAGGAACAAAGTCCTAGAAGGTCCAGGATGCCCAGAAACACATCACAGAGCTTAGGTTCAATAGCTACATTTGCAGAGTGAGGTTTATGCACTCAAATAAAATCATTTTTTGGAATATTTTTAGCCCGGTTTATAGAGCTGTGGTGCAATTAAAGTATTTACAAAGGAATAATGATTTTCTGGCCTACATGCACATGATCTGGAACTTTCCAGTCATGTCTCTAGCAGGAGGACAATGCATAGGGGGCGTTTTATGCAAGAAAATTTTTCAGAGATGATTGATATATATTTATACCAGTTCAAAATGAAAATTGAAATTGAAATGTTGTTTCATGAATAGCTGAACCAATGAATTTTAAAAATAACATTGCAAGTGACAGTGGCTTGCATGGCAAGAGTAGTGCTTAATGTGGAATTTGGTGTTCTGTGGGGAAATGACCTTTCCTGCTCACCTGTTTCAGAAGAAGAGCAAGAAACCTCAGGGGATTTTGGCAGTGGTGGATCTGTTGTATTGTTGGATGATTTGGAAGAGGAACCTGAAGCAACAAAGAAAGACAAAGAAGGGAAACTGAAGATTCATGTAAGAGCAGCTAATGAAGATGATGAAGACGAAGATGATGATAAGGATGATGAAATTGGCTATATATGGTAGTGCCCATCATAATGAGGACTCACGTTTTGCACAATATTTCAGCTCATATCATATCTCTGCAATTGTATCTGAGAGTACCTGGCACAAATATTCCCTCTCTACTGAGTTTAATTTTGTATAGTCAATTTAATTTGGATGACACCTTTCTTTTCCAGCAAGGACTGTTTGGAATACAGCTTCTGTTCAGTTGGTTTGGGGGATTTTTGTTCTGTCCACAGGGGCAATGAGTTTTGTTTTAAAACCATTTTGTGTCTTAATCCTTACTCGTACCACTTATGAAATCCATCCTGTGAAAGAATTCTGGAAGGGGCTCAACAAACCAATACAAAGGCTTAGAAGCCCCTCTCATGTCAGAGAATTCATGTTGTAAACTGTTACCTGGATCACATCAGAAACAGTTTTTTCTTTCATGAAGAAGGAAAAGTAGGTGCCTCACTTTCTAGTCCATATTTGTAATGTCCCAGTAAAGAGTAAGTCTCTTTGGACAGTGGCTGCCCAGTACCAGGGGTTTAATCCAGAAGGAAAGCCACTGGCAGGACTTTTTCTTCCTTACATTCTCTGAGAATGAGTTCAACTGCCTTAGTCCAGCTCACACTGAAGGCAAAATTCCCACTAGGGCACAGGGCACAGATCAGCTCAGTCTTTATTTGATAAAGAAATATGGCCTTGATCTTAATGCTGAGAACCTGCAGCTATCACGGACCAAGCCCTATAGGCAGGGGACAGAGTCCATCTGCCTTTCAGAGTGTTTAAGGGGAGAGTATTTTGTGAATTTTTAGCATCATAACCACCTCGAGAGCTGTTCCTCAGCTTCTGTCTGAGCTCGTTTGTGCTAGGAGGGTCACTAACAGCACACAGGCAGCCTCTGCTTCCAGCTCACACACCACAGATCTGTCTGTTCTCCATGCAGCAACCCCTCCTTCCAAAGGTACAATGCTCTCAACGACACGAACTCTCAAAAGTAACTGTCATTTCTTTAATGTAAAGAAGCCTGTTTAAAAAGCAGCTTTAGGTGATGATATTTCAAAAGCAGAACCCCTTGGCTCAGTGTGACACACTGCACACTCGTAATACACACTCCTAAAAAGGAATAGTATTAAAATCCAATCCGTGATTCCCTCGATACCTCCCCTATATTCAAAGCTCTTGTATCAGAGTATATTGACGTTAAATTATTTGCAGTATCCTTTCCCATGGCAGTTCTCAGATGCAGTAATGTGCTGTGGTGACCTTTTATTATTTTTGCTGTTTTCTGAAGCAGTAAGAGGAACCCTAACCCCACTCTTGCATGAGGATGGAGGTGTAAGTATTTTAGCAGTGCCTGTTGTTGGCCAGTGAGTTATTTTGCAGACTGAGAAATGTGTTTCTTATAACAAAAGCTAATTAGACTTTTTTTACTGAGTTAGTGGTGGATATAGAGGTGGAGACAGCATCGAGTCACAACATGGTTTACTACATAGTCACTTGAAAGCTGGAAAATACCACACAGGTTGGCAGAAGTCAGTTTTTTAGGTACACTGGCCTGTGGGTTTTGGCTCTCAGCCCTCTCCAAAGCCAGTGCCCACCTGGCAGCCCGCTGGGTAGGACCTCTGCTTTCAGACATGATCAGAAGTGGAATTCCTTTCAGGTACCATGTGCTGCAGGGGCTCTCCTGCAGAGGTAGGTGGTTTTCTCCTCTTTCATTTCCTATTTATCCAGATCAATGACCTGAGAACAAAGAGCAAGCCTGCATAATCATTATTAATGCAGAAGGATGTGTAAAACCATGAGGAATTTGTTGTTTCACGCCCCTGCATCCTCCCAAAAATCTGCCATTGCAGTCATTTGCAAAAGGCCTGCAATCTGCCCTGCCTCAAATAAATCCTTTTGGTTTTCCTATAGCTTTAGAAAAATATATTTAATAATCATTGTCCACGAGCTGCACAGACACACACACATGCACATACACACTTTTTCTATTTGCTTCACAGAAATCCTGCCAACTTGCAGGAGGAGCAGATAATCCAGCATTTCTGACTCCCCAGACATGATTTTGTGAGAAGCAATTGAACACCATCAGTAGGTTCCTTCTCAAACGTCCTGTCTAGTTTTCCTCTGGTATTTTCTTAATTAACCCCACACTGTGGGTCTGGCTCTGCTGTCCTGTGCGGGACCTGCCTGAGGCACAGATCTGCCTTTTCATTCTGACATAAATCTGAGCTCCACAATCAGCAGATTATGCTTATTCTCCTGACTGGACTCGTTTTCCACACAGAGCTAGGGGGTTTTGGCAGTCCTGTGTCCCTCCACAGCAGCTTATCCTGGACTGTGCCTTACATCAAAGGTCACAGAGCAAATCCCTTCTCCTGCCCAGCACCTCCCCAAGGTAAAGCCTGTCAGTCCAAGCCCTTGCAGGCAGTACCAGGTCTGAGGCTGCAGTGGGCTGTGTCACATGTAAACATGCAAGATGGTTAAAATAAAGCTGTTAAAAAAGCCTTTTAAAGTGAATGTGAACATCTTTCGGTTTACATGCAGACATGGCAGCACCACCCACTGGTGGTCTCCTGGCTGTGATCTTTCACATGCAATGCTTCCAAACAGAGCTGGAAGGGTTTCTATCTGACTGTAAACCACTTGCAGTCTCCCAGACTCCCCAGCTCAAACGTGGGGTGGGTCCCAGTGAAATAGCTCCCTGCCCAGCACAGCCTGGCAAGAGGTACCTCTGGTGCCCCGTCTGGCTCAGTTGGCCTCTGCTAGCACATCTCCCTGCGCCCAGAAACACACAAATACACCCAACTGTTGCAATCCTGCTGGCCTGGATTCAGGCAGACCCCCTCTCCAGGTGACCATGACTTGTGCAATTGTTATTCTGACTCGGAGCCAGCATGGGAAATGTGCCATTTTATGGACTGGGGCAGCTGGGCAGGACTGCAGGGCAGCAGTGCCCGATCCCAGGGGTCCCACCCAGCCTGGCAGGAGTGGGACACACAGGCTGTTGTGCTTGGAAAGGCAGCTCACACTCTGGACTGTTTGGAGAGCAGGTTCCTAAATCCTGCAAAGCTGTTTAGCAAAGCCCTTTTGTGATCCACTGGCATCCTCCTGTGGTGAGGGATCTGCAGCCTATATAAATACATGTGTATATCTCTGTGTGTCTGTATATATATATTTATGCACAAAGATGTGTATGCATATGTATGTGTGTGTCCAGTTTGGGGAGATGCATTAAGAAAATCTTCTATTTAATGAAATAATGATAAAGAAACCAGCAATTCTACCAAGAACCAGTGCTCTTCCAGATCGAGCCCCTTCCATTCTTCATGCTTTGTAAAGGATTTAATTTGCTTCCAACTTAATTTAATTCAATTCCTTTCTTTTTCTCTTTCTTTTTCCTTTTATTGTTTTTTTTTACAAGGCAGGACTTACTTCCCATCTGAATCAAGTCATTGACCTCCCAAACATTTTCTCATTGTGAAAAATGGAATCTGAGTTGTCCCATTCTTTTAGAGACACAAACCAAATGGAATCAGAGTTGTCCCATTATTGTAGAGACACAAACCAATTTTTAATCTCATTTTCTTTTCATATTACAGACTATGAGATACTGTTAGGCATTGCTTTGCGTTTCTCTTAACTACTGTAGTTAAATCAAAATGTTAAGTTCAGATTTCAGCACAGCTGAGCTTTTTGGGTCATTACTGGCCTTTGCTGTGAACACAAAGAATCCTCTTCATTTTCTTTGCCTTTTTTTTAAGCTATTCTCTACTATTATTTTAAACCATTTGAAGTGTTTATTTAATATTTATTCTACAGTTTATATTGAAAATGTAAAGTTTATATTTAAAACAACACCGTTTGTTAGTGAATGCTTCTCTTTGCCTCTCCAGCCTAGTCTGTTAGTCTCAGTGTACATTTCTGGCATGGGAATATTTTGATATTAGGAGTTTTGTAGCCTTTTCTCCCTCAAGCAGCAACTGACGTAGATCTAAGGTCACCACTTGACCCAGACCACCAGGTCGCTCAAGCTTCGCTTCCTCCATTTGTTGGCTTCTCTCGCAGTCCCTCCTGTATCCCATCCTTTCAGCCACAGACTGCTTTGTACAGTTACTATACATCGAAAAGCCCTTTCTACAGTAGGTGGGTTTTGGTCTTTTTATACTTTTCTCAATGCTGTTGATGTCTGTTACTGTTCAATGTGTAGATCTGTAAGGAGAGATCCAAATATTACGTGTTTCAGTTCAATGTCCCTACTGTAGATGGATGTAGACTATCATAGTAAGTAGAACTGCATAGTAAATTCTGAATGCTTTTTCCATAAGGAGTTAAGTGGAATGTGAGCATTTTGCTACCTTTGGTTAACTGTAAATGCTTAACTGTAGTCTGAAATAGTTGCATTTTTGTCTGTCTCAATAAATTTTAATTTGTCTGCGACTCCTTATTGCCTGTTCTGAGTTTTATTAAACTTCGGGGATCAAAAATGCTGCACTACCTTGAGTCAGCACTTAATCATACCTGGAATTGGATGCTCCTTTATATTTGCTTCATAACTTATATCTCTGTTCAATGCCAGCTGTAATCTTTGGAGTTAATGTAAGGTCTCCAGAAACCTCTATTTTAGAAGCAGAAATTAAACCAAACTGAATGGAATAATTGTACCAAAATCATAACTTTTCAAATTATATTAAAATTGATTTTTAAGGAACTAGCAAGGGCAGAGGGGGAAGCTTTCATTTCTATTTCCTCCCTAGATTGCAAATTGTCATGTTTTTCTGTTTCTTCTGAAGGTATACAGGGCAATTCCACAAACACAGCCACAGTCTGCAGTGGCCATTATCTACATGACAAATGAAGGCAAAATTGCATTAAATACAATTGGTGGGAAGCCATCCTCATTTAGAAGTACCTGGGTTTGTGCCTCTGTAATTAAATTAGAGCTTCTCTTTAATATTATTAACTAATTTAAACAGCCAGCATTATTGCAGTTATAATTACAGAGTTAAAAATGTTATTTCATCATCTTTTCTCTGGTGGAAATATGTGAAATATTAAAAGTACCAGGTGAAAGCAGGAAACCTATTTGCAGACATTTGCACAATTATCATCTCATCAGGTATGCATTGACAATGAATCTGTCCATGCACCATTGGCTGAGTTGGGTCTTCAAGGGTCAGAACCTGCCTGAGATTTCAGTTCAATTGCCTGCATTCATTAGTTTATTTTTACTGCAGGCACCACACATCATTTCCAGTATATTGCCATATCTGCCTCTGAGAACAACTGGGTTTTCCCTTTTCCAAACCACTCTGACACTCTTTGAAGTGTTTGATCTTCCGTGCTGAAGTGTCTCAGCTGTTCCAGATGTCAGATGCTCTGTGTGGCACTCAGCACTGGGAGCAAAGAAATCTGGAGCTTAAAGGTGTGTGAGTTGCAAATGAGCTTTTACTTTTCAGAAAGGGTTGATGATAGGAGTTATATTTTTTTTTTTAATATTCCTTCTAGTTTTCAAATTGCAGGCACCTTTCAAGCTTTGTTTTGTGTTACACATGCATAGCTATACACACACAGGCTCCCTTCTAATTACAAATGTGTATATAAATAGATGTATTATATGTGCATGTGCATATATATATATACAAACATACATATATATATGTCTTTAGACCCCCCTGGGAGTGAGATTTTTGAGATATCCACTTCTGGGAATTCCTTCCATGCCTCACATAAGGTTCAGTTTGTGTTGTATCACCCATACTTTGCTTACACCCCTTTGGTAACAACTGGTACTGGGCTTAATGCTGTGCTTTGGTTTCATACATCAAAATGCTCATAGTAGATTATTATATCCCACGTCTCATGTCCTGATAAGCTGCATAGATTTATATTTAGCTTTTCTATGACTCTGTCCTCCATTTTCAGAGGAAAATCTTGGACTAATTTCTGTTAATTCCCTGCCAGGAGATACAGCCTTTGCTTCCCTACTAATACTGAAGAGTGTCTGTGGCTGAAATGTTGTTCCAGTGATAGTAAAAGGTTATTTGGAGTTTAAAGTAAAATGTTAGCAGGGACAACTCTTACCTGGAGGACAGTGCAGTCCATCCATACCCAAATGTTGTACTTTGCATCCTCAGTAAAATCTTCCAGGCTGGGCAATACTGGGGGGGATTCCTTGCATGGAAAGGAGCACTCAGGACAAAGTTTAAAAATGGCCCTGTTTTTCACTGTCTTCCAAGATACAAATATTTTCATTACCTTACTAACATTATTTTGCAAATGAATTTTGATTTGTTCTGTGAAACCTCTGATGTGAGGTGTAGGCAAACATTTACACACATCCTCTCTCCTCTCTCTATCTCTTTTTTTTTTATATCCTCTCTCACAAAATTTTTTTCTGAGCTCCCCAGCAGCTATAAAACAGCAGCATTACAGCCTTCACTGATGATTAGTTTCATTTTTCCTTAAATACTGACAGTGAAAGGGTAAGATATTAAAAAAGAAAAATCATGTCACAACAGCTTTGCACACTGTACAGTTTTTTGAATAGATTAAAAAGAGGCAGAGAGCTATTAATAAGCTTTTGACTTTCTGAACACTCCCACTTTTGGAATGAGACCAGCTCTTTTAGAGGGGGTGAGGAGGCAGGGTGAAGAGATGGTTTCATGTAGTCTTGGAAAGAGAAAGAAAACAGTGAAACCAACAGATTTAGGGAAGCTGTGAATGAGGGGGACAGACCCCCTGAGCATGGACAGGGAAGTCCCATCTTCCAGGACTGAACCTAGTTTCTTTCAGTGGAAAATTCCCAGTGACTGGCACTGCTCAGGATCTACCCATGAAAACCCAGAAACTGCAGAGGCAGGTTCCTGCCACAGGCTGGGCAATATCCAGTAACTGCTTGAACTGAACCCCTGGAAACAGGGCTTAAACCACACAGTGGCACTCTGGCAGGAAGGGAAGAGCAAGGCCAGAAGCAAACTCTGATATTGCAGCAGTCTGTCAGCCCAGCAGTGAAGAAGAGGTATGTAAAGGCTCTGATGTGAGCCTTCAGTGGCTCTGCAGTCACCCTCCCACCTGTAGCTGTGCAAGAAACCCCTGACAGCAGCCTTAGAGAGAAATACAGCCTCTGGCAGGCACTGGTCTTGAGTATCAGCTTCTTCCAAATATTGCCATAAATTCCTGCAATTCCATGCTAAAGGCTTGGGCAGAGAGAGGTTTGTAAAGAAAACTTAAAATGCAGGGTCTTTGCCAGGTAGTAACTGCCTTTTCTCATCTATAGTTACTCAATAAAAATCATTGCTGGAGCATGACTCTACTTGCATTCCCAGCCAATACATTTGCAATCTGGCCCTTGAACATGGGAAAATCGACCCTGGAGCATATTGCTAAAGGAAAGGTCTATAAGCACATTGGGTTAAGATTTGGAAACACATTACCTCTACAATTATTTGCAGGGTTTGAGAGACTTGCAGGTTTGACACTGATTTTTCTGTATTGAGTATCACAGATCTGGCTAATGCAAATATATTCAAGTAAGAGTCTGTATAAGTAGAAGCCCCAACACAGTTTTGCTCCATCACAGATGATGTATCAATTTATCACAACTGGCAAAGAATTGACCCAAATAACTACTAGCCTAAAGTAAAATTAAATTAAACAGAGACTGTAACAAGATGTAGGTTTTCACAGATTAATGTAGGCTATTGAAATACTTTGGGTTACAAGGGGCTGTTACAGAAGATCAATATCCCCATTGCTTTTGGTACAGGTCACGTAGGAATCCAACACCTGCAGTGAGCTTTGGTGTTGTTAGAGACCCTAAAGCTGCAGCTCAGCCCTGCAGCCCTCCTGGTACAGCAAGAGGAGCTGGGAGGCACAGAAACAATAAACACATGTGCTGAACACCTCCCTTGTCATGTACAGCGCCAGCCAGCTCGGAAAGGTGGGCGCTGAGCAGTTACACAGAAGGAATTACCACAGATTTGTTTTGGCAGGCAGGAGAACCCAATTTGGCTCAGCTGGCTGTAGTGGGGACAAGTATCAGGCTGGTTGTTAAACTACCCAAAATAACTCCACTATCCTCTCAGAGCAGGGCTGTCATCCCATCTGGTCTCCAGCCCAGTTTCCATCCTCTGTTGGAATCAATCTCTCCAGCTGATTCTTCTGTAGGATTTGGGGGGTGGGGGGTGGGTTTTTTTTTTTTCTTTTGTCCCCAAGCCTGTGTATTAATTAAGTCTCAACAAAGAGCTATATCACTGTAGAACAAGATATCAGATCACTCATCTGTTTTACATAATTGATTAATTAATGACCTTGCTAATTGAGTCTCATTAAATCCTCTGTTATACTGGAGCAAGGGTATGTCCCAAGCTGTATCTTGTAGGGCTACATTAAAATTGGGGCATTTTGGCTGCTCCATCTCCCCTGGGCTCTGTGGTGTGAGTCACAACACAGCAATAACCCAACAGGGCTCCTGGGCACTTGTAGAGATGCAGAATTACTGGGTGAGTCTTTCTTTTGCCTGTGCCCAAAATTTCAAACCTTCTGCCCATTTTTCCTTTACACAGCCCCTTCAGCAGCTCTCTGCATGTGTGAACTCCAGGGCTGCCACCCTCTTGCTTTGCTCCATCAGCCCCCACTCACATTGCAGCAAGTGCTACCACCCCACAGCCAAATTTAGTGATATTTTCTACCACTTTTGGGGAAGAGTGAGTGGGAGTGTGGCTGTAAAGGTAAGTGGCAAGGCAACCCTCCCCTCCACCACCTGAAAACTGCACTGTGAGCTCTTCTCAAAGGCACTGACTTCAACAGGCTGTGACCTACATCTTTTCTTGGGAGCCATCACAGCTGAAATAAGGCATAACATGATGGATTCTCTGCTATTAAATGGAAATGGACTTTCCACGGAAATAACCACTGACAATACTTTGCATTTTAATGTAATTTCTTTTCTTCTTATTACCCCTAGACGTAGAGCATGATGTATTTTTACCACATGGTATTGAATGCAAGACAGCATCGAGGTGGAGGTTGCAATCTTTGCCTTAAACACTGCTCCTGAGGGTGCTTTCAAAATGAGCTTCAGTCTGAGAGAGCAGCAAATACTTTCCTTCAAATCTGTCCACTTACAAAGTTTTCATTCCAGTCCCAATCCCAATCTTGCATTTAACAAGACATAAACCCACAGCAACTGGGGCTGTTCAGCCTGGAGAAAAGGCTCTGGGGAGAACTTAGAGCCTCTTCCAGTACCTAAGGGGGCTCCAAGAGATCTGGAGAGGGACTTGGACAAGGGCCTGGAGTGACAGGACAAGGGGGAATGGCTTCAAACTGAGACATGGCAGGATTGGATTAGGGGTTGGAAGTAAATTCCTCCCTGTGAGGGTGGGGAGGCCCTGGCACAGGTTTGCCAGAGAAGCTGTGGCTGCCCCTGAATCCCTGGAGGTGTCCAAAGCCAGGCTGGATGGGGCTTGGAGCAACCTGGGGTAGTGGAAGCTATCCCTGCCCATGGCAGGGGGTGGCACTGGATGGTCTTTAGGGTCCCTTCCTGGCCAAACTATTCTGTGCTTCTATGATTCACCAAATATTCAGGGGTTCAGGACACCCACAGTGGGCAGGTGAGCAGGAGGAGGCTGGTGAGCCTGCCACACGAGGGTCCCCAAGGAACCCCTGGGAGGGAAGGACCCTGAGAGGCATTCCCTAAGTTAGGGGACACAAGAGGCTTCTCTCACAGGATGTCCTGTTCTGTATGCTGATGTATCCCTGCTCTGCTCCCTCCATTGCTCCGTTGGTCCCCCCNCCTTAACCCTGGACCCTTCCCATGCAGGCTGTCTTTGTCACTGGACCCTCCATGTGTGCTGCTGGAATAAACATCTCTGTGGACCCCAAACAAAGACCCTTCCTGCCTCTTTGCCATCAACTCATATTAGCAGCTATCCCAGCTTGCTGCAGAACCTCCCTGCTGTGCTTTGGGCAATGAGTTAAAGATGTCCTGAGACAAAGCAAGCACGTTCTGAAACAGCAAATGAAGGTCTGTCATCCCTCACCTTCATTTTCAGAAGTCAAGAGTCAGCCAGGAGGCCAGGGTGTAAATCCACCAGCCCTCATCCATCCCAAATCTCTTCAGCCCATCCTCAGTGCTGATATCTGGCTGCTCTATGCTCTCAGCAGCAGTGGCTGAGCTCATCCCTGATGCAGGCTGCATTCCCACTCATGCTGAAGGGTCTTGGCATGGTCTGGTCTTGATGATAATTTAATCCCCAGGATCTGGAAAGGATTTAGGACCTGGAAACAGAGATGGGATGAAATCCTCCATGGTGGACAAAAAACTGCCTCAATACATGTATCTGCAGAAGCTGCTGGGAACAGGGAGTGTTTATTTCTGAATAGCACAAGGATTCCTGAGACAAAGGGGGGAGGAGGAAAGTGCAGTCAATCAAGAGAGAAGAGTTAGCCTTCAAAAGCCCTTTCTAAATGGCTAAATCAGGAAGGAAAAAAGCCATCCCTTTTTTTTAAATCTGTCTGTATCGGTGTGAGAAAGGCTGAGGGCATCACTCCTGCCAGGATTATTTGTATGTTGGGGTGGAGGAAGGAAGTGGGCTGGTATCACATCTTACTTCTACACTGCTGGTGGAGGTTTTGAGTAATGAATCCAGGGGCTAATCCATCGTGTCTGCCATTTCAAAGAGTCCTGATAACCTCTTGTCTTCTTGTTTTCTTATTAAGCCTTTTCCAGATTTCCTAACACAAGTTTTTCCTGAAGAAGGATCATATTCCAGGCCTGAAATGCTCTGATTATTTGCAGTTTGTCACACCATAATTTATATTTATCGATTGTGGCTTTTATTTACACGTGTTCATTACTTTCTTATTTTAGTCATTTATCCTGTATGTCCCCACCCTGCTTTTTCAATTATTTCACATACTCACAGCTTATCAACTATATTGCCAAGATGCATTTAGAGAGAATAATTTGTTTCTGATGCATGATTTTTTGACAGCATGATTTGTTTTCATCTTTGCATTGAAGCTTATGATGACAGTGACTCTAGGGCAGAGAATACAAAGTTGTGAGGCTTTTTTCTCTCAAGAGTTGAACTCACATATGCAACATGGATGTTGTAGTGGCAGCATTTGCTGACCCACTCAGCAGCTCCACATTGGTTGAGCTCTTGTTGCAGTTTCCCTCCTCCCAGGACAGTGTAAGAAAGTCTTAGAAATGTTATGTGCTCCCTTAGAGCTGCTGCCCTACCAGCCAGCATTTCTGGGTCACTGTGGAGGCTGCTGAAACACCTGCAGTGGGCTGGCAGGTTGCTGAGCCTTGCTGGCCCTGGCAGATCTCAGAGGTGGTGTTTGCTCCCTTTGGAGCAATTTTTAATGCTCTGCCTGCCCATCACTGGGGCTTGCTGGGAAGCAAATGGATCCTTCCTGGCAAAGTACTGTCGTGATGAGGCTCTGTGCTTGGGCAGGCTCTTAATGCACTCCCTTCATCTTCAGCCTCGTTAGTCCTATTGCTTATTAACAGCATTGAGGAGTTTTCCTGCTGTCTGGCTTTTGCTTTCAGAGCTTTACAGGCTGTCAAGGCAGGAGGATTGGCTCTTCAGGGGTGAGAGCCAAAAAGCACAGGCTGTCCCAGCATCCTTCAAGGAGCTCACCCAGTGTACTTTCCTCCCTAGGACTCCCTACCTGCCTTTATCCATTCACTGAGGCAGCCTGGCCTCTCCTACAATGGTGCCTCTCCAAAAAGCTGAAGCAATGACAAACATATTTGCTGGTATTTGCTCTCTAAGTGGTCTCTATCCCAGGGCCAGAGCTTGGCAAGCACAGCTCGGCTGCCACCCATGCCTGTGTAAGCCATCCCAGTGCTTTAACACAGCCATGGCTTTGTACAGCTCCTTAGGAGAGCTCAGGGCAGGAGATGTGCTGGAAAACACTTTGGCAGTGTTGATCCATCACTTTGCCTCCTCTCCATGCTCATTAGCTGCCAGACATGAGCCAGGCTGAGCTCAGGCTCTAGCACAAGGTCTCTCATGGTTCCAGCATCCCCCAGGAAATGTCCAGCAATATTCAGTTTAAATTTACCACTCCACAGCTCCAAGCAGTGACAATGCTAACCATGCTCCCAATTTTGGTCTCATCCCATGACCAGAGGAGGATGAGGGAAGAAGAAAGGACTGCTTTGAGTGAGAGGCTCATTTTCAGAGCCATGGCACATCAGGAAGGGAGCAGGGAGTCTGCTGCACGTGGCACAGTGTGCACAGCCCAGCGGTGACTCAGGCCCAGAGAAAATCTCTTCACCCCTGTGTTCTGAGGCCCAATATTCAGCAGAAATTCATCTGTGGTTTCAGTGCCACAGACCCATTTTCCTACATGGTTTCTGTCACTGAACCCCTACTGCTTCAGAATGTTTTGCTCCCTTGATCTAATTTATTCTGCCCAGGTTGCAGGAGAGGATTGATGGTAACAAGGTCTAAAGCAGCTGTGTCTTGACAGCTCATTGCTGAAAGCAAATCGGGCTCCTTCCCAGCAAAGCCCCAAACAACTGGGCAGTGCTGCACCAGTAACCAGAGGTGTTGCACTTATCTCCAGGCTGATTTTTAAAAAAAGCCATCTAGAAGAGCCCTGGAAGGGCTGGGGAGGGTACAGGGGCTGTGGAGATAACAGGTGCTCATTGAGCCATTGAAGTTTGCTGGGTGGGTGTGGTGCCCTCACAGACGTGGCTGAGAATATTGTCTTTAAAGATCTGAAAGGTCAAATCTGCCCCCACTGTTTGCACGTGTGACATCCTTCATGTCCCTCCTTTTCCCCTCTGCCTTTCCTCCTGCAAAGTCCTTCCCAGGTGTCTCCACCCCTGGGCACAGGACAGAAGATCCCCAAAGGTCCCTTAGCCCAGGAATGAGCTGAGCTGGACCCGAGGGTGCACCTCAGAAAGACACAGACCTCCCTCACAAGATGTATTTCAGAACTAAAACATTTAGGTTTTTCTAACCTGAATGCTGCATTCATGGCTTGTCAAACCCATTTTAGTGAGCAATTCATTTCTGAAGGTTGAAACTGTCTTTCAAAAAATGTATTTAGGTAAATATTTGGAGAAGATAAGAGATAGTAAGAATACAACTTTGAAAGTGTTTATGTAAAGAAATCAAAGCTTTTCACATGGAATTCAATAAACTAGGTTTATAGGGCTCTGAATTTGGAGTTTGTTATACAAAATCGGGAGGCAGAAGCAAATTTTGTTGGATTTTATATGAGTGTGTAACAAAGAGCACAATCACTTTTCAGAGAAAAAAGCAGACTTACAGCTTCATATAATAAAATTCCAAACAGGACATCAGATGGGAAGTTTACTTTCCAGATTGGGTACATTAAAAAAAGGTCATTTCAGTTAAAAGAAATGTATTCATTCTTTGGCCAGGGCTGTAAATCAGTGCAGCTCCACTGAAAGCATCTAATTTAAGGAGACGGATAGGGAGAGAACCTGACCTCTATTTTTTTTGAATCAGAAGGAATCACAGGAGATTCACTGTCATCCCACAGTGCTTATGAAAGCACTTTGAACCTTTGGTCTTTTTAGGGTTTGAGTAAAACAATTATTTTTAAAGGCAAAGCTACCACAATACAGGTGCCTGCAGCTCCCGAGTGGTGAGGGCTGTGTCTGTGTGGGATTTGGGGGATGTCTCTGGGATGCAAACACAACAAGCCCCACCTTCCAGCATCCTTAGCACTCTCTCCCACCCTGTCTGCTCCCCTCGAGATGGGTGCAAAACCAGCTAAACCAAGGGGAATCAGCCGGGACCAGCTCCGGCCCCGCAGGTCCCAGGCTGGCACGGAGCAGGGCAAAGGCACTCACTGGACATGGGAGTGCTCAGGCTGTGAATGCAGCACTGCAATTCTTCTCCAGCTCTGCAAACCATTCCTTTTCCTCAGCCTTGTGCTACTGGGGGCTTTAGAGCTATTCCCACCCCCTTGACTTTCTGCACGGCAAACTCCTGCTTTTCACCTTCAGCCTGACTTTGTAATCCATGGTTGGTTTCAAAACAGCCTTTCAGCATGGTAATGAATGGATTAACTTTCTGCTTTCTGATGAGTAATAGGAAAAATGTTTCTGAATTATCAAAAAATAATTGGAATTAAAATTGTAAATGGTTTCTACAAGGGAAGTTTTTGTAATTAGTTGAATCTGTGTGATGGAAGCTATTATAAATAACAAAAAAATGTGTTTACCTAATCATTGGGAAAGTGCACATTAGCTCTCTAATTAGAAGTCCCTCATGGCACTACTACAAACTTTGGACACAAAATAATTTGTTTCATGCTTCCTGTAGCAGGCAGAGGAAACTCCATCAGTTCCGTTTGTGCATGCCCACTACTGTGAAGGCAGCTGGAACCGAATTGCCAAATTCCCACTGATTTTTCTCAGCAGGTCCCTGTGACTGCCCAGAACCTTGTCCTGAGCCCAGCTCGCAGACTCCAGGAGCCAAACCAGTCTGTGCCATTCCAGTGCCAGTCCAGTACAGAACCTGGGTACTCCTGGAGGGACAGGGGAAGTTACAAGCATGTTCAAGCACACCTGGATGCAGAGGGATGGGATGGAGCAAAGCCATGGCTGCTCTGGGCACTCTGCTGGGGGCTTTTGCTCCAGAATAAATTCCATTCTCTGTTCTCAGGAGCTGGGTTGGATTTTGCTCTAAGTTGTCTGGCAAATTGCTCTCGTGTCACAGAGTGGAGACTTGTCATTGTCTCTCCTTCCACACAGAATGAGGCTACCATAGGCAGAAAGGAGCTTTCCTTCTGGACACACCTTCTCCTCCAACACACCCCATGTCCCAGAGAAGTGTGGGTAACAAACTCAGTATCTGGTGATTCAGTCACACTAGAACAGGTATTGTTTAATACATTTGACCCATTTTGTGAATAGCGAACACAGATTTATCCTTGTCAAGCTAAATAGCTCTTTGAACCTGCTGTGTTAAACTGAGCAGAAATGAAGATTTTATTATGGTTGCAGTGATAATTTCATAACGTGAGTGTTAGGTTTTTTTTCAGGATCCAGTTTGCTCGATGAAAATTTGCTTAAATGTCTGAAAACAGCAAACACTATTTACCAAATGAAAATACCCTCTACCATTTAAAAATATGTGACCTATTTTATCTACTTTAGAAAATCTCTTTCCTAGATACATTTGCCACAGGATCAAATTCTGCAAAGGGAGTTCTGCTGCATTTCATAGAGAGCCTGGCAATGAAAGTTTCTGCTCTGCTGTGATTGCCATCCCACTACAGCACAAACATCGCTGCCCTTGGAGGCAGCCAGACAGAAAAGTGTTAATGTCCTTTTCTTCAGTATCACCTGGTGGGGAGGCAAGCAGAGGAAGTATGTGATTGATGATGACTTTGGTTCTCCAGGATCTCAGAATCAATTGAAATATTTTTGGTTTTGAGATGAAAAGAGAGAAAACACATTGTTTTGGAAATTAAGGTATTAGATGTTGCTTATCCAAGGCTCACAGGGATTAGCAGCCCCCATGGTAATGCAGCTCCTTTCCTTGCCTCCATTTGCTCCTCAGCCTGCTCCCCACCACACATACCCAGGCTGGGATACAGCTCCAGGCTTTTTCCCATGCTCCCTGCAGAGCTATTTTGGGTGTGGAAGCACAGTGAACTGGCAGGAATGCCATCAGCACTGGGAAAGCTGCTTGGCTCTGCCCATACAGGACATGGAAATGCAGAATCCCTGCTCAGTTTCACACGGAAGAGCCCAGGAGATCCTGCTGCAGGCACATCCAAACCAACACCAGAGGCTTTACTGAGCAGGGGATGGTCCCACATCCCTGCACCATGAGCCATGTTCCTTCAGGAAGGTACACCTCTGTCAGCCTGGAACGGGAGCTTGCTGATACAGAACCTCCTTTTGCTGTTAATTGGTGCATTTTTTAAACTGGTAATATGAGGAAAGGAATCATGGAATAGTTTGGGTTGGAAGGAACTTTTTATGGTCATCTAGTCCAAAGCAAAGAGCAGGGACATCTCCAACTAGAACAGGTTGCTCAGGGCTCCATCCAACCTGGCCTTGAATCTTTGATTTCTTTGAAAATGTGCCCAGTGATACAAATTGTAAGCCTGGATGGTAAATACCCATTTTTTTTGTCCTGTTTTACTAATGCTGCTCATTGTGGGCAGTAACTGCACATTAGTTCCCAGGAACTGAGGATGGAGGGCTGTTGCATGCAAAATACACTTTGCAAGTCTGGGAAGAGATGTAGGCACCCCAAATTACTGAAAATCTGAATAAGTTGCTCAGGCTCTAACCTCGACATAGGAGGCAAATACCATGAAATCAATTTCTGTGCCCAATTTACTCTCAGTGACACCTGCACACATTTTAAAGGGTAATTTGTCATTTTGCTCCACTTGTCACATTATTTCAGGTCATGGGACCATCAAGTCAAAAACTTGGGCTTGACCCTCTGCTCCATAATCCAGAAATGGAAAGTCAAACACCTTTTGTTTTATCCCCTCAGAAGAGAAGCCACAAGATATAAATAAAAGTAGATAGGCTGGGTAAATCACTCCTGGTTTTCTGTCACCTTAGGCCTACTCTGTTGTAAGCAACTCTTTTATTATCCCACAGCCCATGATGGGAAAACACCATTTGATGCCCAAGGAAAGCTTGACGTGCTTCATGGCCAGTGGGTGATGGGAGGTGAGCAGGAACCCTCTGGGTAATTTATCCACCTCCTTGTTTACACAGAGCTGCAGCCTCCATCAGCAGCAGCAGTAAACGGGTATGGGAGAGAGTGACAGGATGATATTTGGTGATATACTGAGCAATCTGGATGTAGGAAGCATAAAAAGAAAGGAGTAAGATGGTACTAAATGCAGTCCCCATGAGATAAAATGATGGAAGCAAACCAGTAAAAAGTATATATACATAAACCAAATAAACCCATGACACAAGTGGAGGCAGAAAAGAGGGGCAGAACAGAGCAGCCCCTGGCCAGAGGAAGAGAGGGGACGTGGGGAACAGAGGAGGATGAAGGGCACAAAAGATAAAGCAGGGGATGAGCCATGTAACCTTCACGAGGGTGGGCATGAGCACCAGGGTGCTGGTTCTGGGGTGATTGCATGGGCAGAGGATGGAGAGGACTGAGTTTAGTGGAGCAAAAACACAGCCCAGCCAGCATTTGCATTGTTCCACATCTGAAAGGCAGTTTTTGTGTGCCAGTTTGGTCACTGCCCCCAGCCCCACAAGGTGAGGGCTTGTGGGAAGCCCTGGCCAGAAACCCAAGCCAGAGCCCTGCTGTGACCCTTCCATCCCTGCAAGGTCCCTGTCACCCTCACAGGAGGTCACCCTTCAGCCAGTGCCAAACAGTGACAAACAGGATGCTCAGCAAGGACAGCACTGAAACCTTTGTTGTGTTCCAGCAAGGACTTGAAAAAAATACATCAGTGCTTGTGTATCCCATTTTATATCTAGATAAAGTTACATATGTAAAGTAGCTGTTATTCATCGGTGAACTCCTTTAATAATCAATTGCTAATTAAGTTCCACTGCCCTACTAGATCTAAAGCAAATCCCTTTCTGAGACGCCAGAGGTGCAGCCAATAGCATTTATTGATTATGCTTGTCACAGGCAGGGGAGAGGGAAAGGGCTCTTTTTTTCCTGCTCCTTCAGAAGCTGTATGCCAGCAGGGTCTGGAAAATAGAAATCAGAATTACCAGAATAATTTGTTATTTCTTAAGTCCTTTTGACTCTGGATGTGAACACATTTTCTACAGGAATAAATGTACCAGGAAATGTCTGGTACCTACCCTGACCGAGAGAGAAGTGGAAAGAAATCAGTGTAATGCTCGCCAACACAGAAAAGCTGTCTCCCTTTCAACAGCTCTTGAACTTTTGCTGGAGCAGCTGCCCCAGTGAAATACATTGTACAGTGCTGGCTTTTCCCAAAAGAGATTTGTCCATAAAACCCTTGGTTTTGCAAGTTCTTCCAGGGTGGCTTTCCCAAGCCTGACCAATGTCTGCCTGGGGCCTCAGCCTGCAGCCAAACCTAAGTGAACTTTCTGCTGAGACCTGCTCTGTCTCACTGGGCTGCTGCTTGCCATTTACATATTAAACCATAAATTCCTTCGCTAACAAGAAAAAATTCCCCTTACCTGTATTTTTTTAAATTATAAATCTTGCACTTAGAGCAATTTAAAACTGATTTACAGTTGCTTTCTCACTGCTATCAATCAGAGATGCACTTCAATTCCACAGTGCTCTGGGGACTTGGTAGGTTAGAAAAAGCAAATAGGAAAATAGAATGAATATTTTATTTTTGTTATTCATTGCAATAGCCTGAAAGCAGACCATGAAATCTGCTAAAAGTTATAGGAACTGGCTGCCCTTTTAATATGCCCTTTTTTAAGGTGTCTATTAGGAATCCAGAATATACCTCAATATTCATTACAACAGCATGCCTCAAGTTTTTTATTTAAGCCCAAATTTCTTGTGTGTCAGACTTTATGTTCTTTCTTGCTGATATTTCACTGTGGTTCAAACCTCTTTTGATACTGGAGGCTATGTGAACATGGATGTGAGTGTGAGCATGTGAGAGAGGGAGCACCCACCCCAAACCTCACCTGAATCTCTGTGTTGTACCTTTGTGCCATTTTCTGTTGCTCTGGGGCCACCCAACAGCCCAAAAAGTGCCCAGGAACACTGGGCATAAACCACAGTTTTCAGCCAGCATCTTATTTGTGATTTTCTTTTGCTCTATGTGTTTTCTTTTCAAAGCCAGCTGTGCAAAACCATTACAGCAATCAGTGCTGCCCCAGGCAAGACTTTTTTATTTTTTTGGCTTTATTTCTACAGCAGGAGGTGGTTACTGACAGAAGTTCTTTCATTCTTCCTGAAAATCAACCCAAGTTTCCCATTGCCTCTGGGCATGAGCTTCTCAGCTTGGGAGCCTGTCATCTGATAAGGACAGAAAGAAGAATCTGGTACTTAGAATACAGGAAGAACACCTTAGTGTTTAATCCTGTACTGCAAAGATGACATGAGATCATTGGCTCATACACGATGTAAAATCTCACATATCTTCTCCACTTCTCCACTTTTAGAAGTGAAAAAAACCCCACTCAGTGACTTAGCTGGCTTTGGGCTTATCCTTGTATGGAATTGTTTTTCTTTCACAAAACTAGAGAATGAGCTGCCTCATAATGTGATTATGTGGGATATCTCACCTGAATGGCTGTGTTGGTCAGTAACAGGGAGACACTGAGTGTGTGGTAGCTGAGGTAAATCAAGGCTTCCTTAAATCCTGATGATAAAATGATAGACTGGGAAGAGATTTATCTTCAGTGCCAGGAACAGGTCGCAGCCAACTCCACCAAGAGTTGCTGGGTGCTGAAATCACCCTGCTGAGGGTGTGGGAAGCCAGAACCCCTGAGAAAGCAAAATAACAGGAATGAACCCAAACCATCCCAGGATGTCCACAGGGACACCCCAATGTCCCCCGTGGTGGGCAGAGGTGCCAGGGACACCCCTGAGCTAAGGGCTGCAGGTCCTTCTCTCACACCAACCACTCACTTTGCCTACTGCAGGCAACCCAGATAAATAAAAACCAAAGCAGGAATGCCTCATTGCACCTGACACCGGGAAAAAAGGCAAATTAGCTGACTGGAGCAACAATTAGGAAGCAGAACATTTCTCTGGGCATTGCTACAGAAGCTGATCATCCCTCAGAGCTGAAGCCATAATAGCTTTTGAGTCATTATAAGCACTGCACACTCAAGCAACAGTGATTTGCACTGAAAATAATCTCAGGAAGGCAGGGAAAACAGCATTTATGTAAATAAACTAACCTCAGTGTATGGATACATTTGTATTGCACATGGGTGTTGTTTTTCTACATCTGAGGAACCTCATATCAGAGAAAGAAAATAAGAACAAAAAGGATTAAAGAGCTTCAAGAATTTTAATATTTCACTTTGATTTTGTGGACACAGTTTTCCACAATCTGATACTAGATGGAAATAGTTGCAGCCAAATTCAATTCTGTGTTTACCAATGCAATTCCAGGTTGATATCCAAAAGTCACATTTACTCAAACCCAATGAAAACTGCATGTCAATCACAATGTCTGTATCAGAACCAGAGCTGGGAATATTTCACAAAAAACTCAGAGAAAATGCCACTCATTAAAAAAGGTGAAGGTGATTGAAGCTGTTAATGCTGTGAGACCCTGGCATCGTCCACAGTCCCCTGTACTCCTGCAGCTGTTTAAAACAAAGCAGTTTTTTATTTAAAAAGAAATATTTTTTTTAAAGAGGCAATTGAGAAAAATAATACAGACATGCAGGTTTGCAGGGCAGAAGCTCAGACAACTCACCTAACTGCACTTCTGCATTGTAAGACACCAACAAAACATGCAGTTCCAGATTAAATTAATGCAGCCCAGTTTTAAAGTTTGTTTGTTTAAGTCAACCCAAGAACCATTTTCAGTTGAACTCATTTCCCTAAAGGGTTTTGCTCCAGTTTTCTTTGTTTTTACACTCATTTTAGTTACTATTCCAGCTTTGCCTACAAGAAGAGTGTCTGGATTTAAAAAAACCCTTGCTGGGAACAAGTAAAACCATCCCATGATGCCAATTGTGCCTACAAAAAGCTGAATTCCTCACGTGCTGGTATCCTCTGTGGTATCTCTCACTGCTAGAAAAACAACCCAGCAATCTACATCTTTGCCAGTGAAGATGGAAACACACTCCTGGAGAGTTGTCCCTGTGCTGTCTCCCCAAGGCAAGCCCAGCAGGACATTTCTAGGCAGGTGGATTTATCAGGGGTGCACTCCCTGTACATCTTCACTGCCAGGTCTCACAGCTCCAGCACTGCTCACCTCTGAGACCTTCGACACAAATTATGGTGTCCAGGCAAGCTTTGAATAATTTGTTTCACAGTGTCAGGAGTCCTTGATCAAGGCAGGAAAAAGCAGTGCCAAGCAAGGCCAAGGCCTCACACAGCTCTTGCTTAATGTCTCCCACACTGCAGGGTTCCTGATGGGCTGGGAGCCTGTGATGGATGAACCTGCAGCTGCTGCAGCCTCTCCTCCAGAGACACTGCCAGCTCAAAGGTCACCATCACACTGGCCCCATGCCCTGGGCTTCACCAGAGAGGGACTGTAACCCTTCAGTGCTTGGATGAAGCACAAAGTGATCCAGCTCTGAAGAAAAGCCACAGAGGTGTTCTCTCTCATAAAGCATCTCCAGGAGGAGGAATGTGCTGGCTGAGATGTGCCAGGGAGTTGCTCGAATGATTGGCAACATCCCACAGGGAGAATTTCAAAGGCCTCAGCAGCTTGGGGGAGAAAAAAGCAATGCATCAGAAGAGAAAACAAATACCCAACCGGAGTAAAGGTGTGCTGGGCATTCCCTTTCTCCTGCAGGACTCCTTTGAAGCATTGCAGACACTGGTGAGATCAGAGCTGAGCACCTGGAGACATGGAGCACATGGAACACGGCTCAGCAGCACAGCAGCACTCCTCTGCCTCAACCCCTGCTCTGGGGTCTCTGAACATTGCTTTGGCACTTTGCTGAGCCAACAGCTTGAGAGGACATGCAGTGACACTATCAAACCCAGCACCGTGCCCAGCCCTGCCCTGCACTGCAAGGAGAGGTCAGAGGGCTCAGCAAGCACCAGGAGACATCTCAGGTGCCTTCAGCTGCCAAGGTGCTGCAAACCTGGACTCTTGTCATGCTATGGAAGCCACAAAATCCCTTCTCAAAGTGATGGATATTCTCACATTTGCCATCCAAACAGGGGTAGGACACACACCACAGCTGTCCCGAAGGGCTGAGGGGAACCCTGCAGATTCCTGCAGGTCCTTGCAGAGGAGCAATACAAAAATGCAATTCTGCAGCCACAGCCATCCTCCAGACTGTAGAGTGCTCTGCTCACAAGTGGGAGCAGACTCAAAAAGCCACTATTGCAGTCAATGTGCTTCTACCCCACCAGGCGTGGGGCTCACTCTTGCCAGTTTATTGTTTTTGCTACACATCATTTTCTGTCAGATGGGGTTTGCAAATCAGAGACAACTCTATTTTATAAAGTAAATTGAGTTCTCGCCTATCTATATAATAAATATTAAAACATCATCATTGTAATTTTAGGCTGGGAATGTTTATGTAAAAACATCGTGCAGATGTGGTGAAAGGCTAATAAAGCGATGCTAATTATCTAATCAATCTTTCTTAACCTTTGTCTTAAACACTACACAGTGCTCATGCTAAGCTTAGATTCATTTTTCAGGGTCTAAATAATGTTGTAATCATAGCTGTAATGTGTGGGTTCATTGGAAACTTCTCTTTAGATGTAACATTGTCAGTTTACACCGAAATCTGTCTATAAGCCATCTGTTGCAGAAACCGGTCATTATCAATTTCATCAATCTGTTCCCAAATATTGCAGATGCCAGCCACTAGGAACCATCTGTTAGAGTCAAAAAAAGTAACAATTCAATAAGCAGACTATTTGGGGAGGAGGTGGGGAAATATGCTGCAATATTTGGCTCAAAAGGCAAACTTACTAATTGTTGCAATTTTACTACTGACCTATAACTCCTTTTGGAGAGATGCCAAGCTCATTGATTAGCTATCAGTGGGAGGGAGGTTTCCAGAAGACAGTAATGACCATCAGCAGAGATGGGAGAGGAGAACTGACACCTACTCCTGCTGTAACATACTGTCCAACACTGCCCAGGCTGGTGCTGGCAGTGACTTTCCCGAAGCCACCAGTGCAATTTGAGCAGCTTTGACTGATTACCTGTAGCTGTAGTTTAAATAAAGACAGCCTGCATAAACAGGCTGAGATCATGGGTTTGTTCAGTCTGAAAAAAAAAAGCAAATTCCACATCTCTTTCTCAAATGACCAGCCCTCACTGAGGTGCTCACAACTGCTGGGACACTCTGAATGCCCCAAAATCCAAGCCCTTGAGCCCCCCTGTGACCTGACCAGGCAAGCAGGTCCTGCAGAGGCAAAGCTTTTTTACAAATCACTAGAAGAATTCCCAAAGCCACACTGAGCATCCAACTGGGGCTGGGGCTGTCAGGGCCCATGAGAGGGCCAGGATCGCTTCTCAGAAGTTATAAGAATAGAAGAGATAAAAGCCATGGTTTGGTCAAAAACCTTTTAATCCTCCATTCTATCATTTATACATCTGTAAGCTTTCACATTAACCATCCAACAGAAACTTAGATAATAACCATCATGATAATGGCCATTTGGCTATCACCAGCTCTCTTGGGCCTGGTGTGGCAGCCACCTCCACCATGTCTGCTTGTTGTTAAAATGTCTCTGCTGAGGCCTGTGTGTAACTGAGACACAGACACAGGCTGGCAGGGAGTCTGAATGGTTTACTCAAAGAAACGAGCTGGTTTTACACACCTCTTCAAGACACAGTGTTTCCTTACACGGTGATTCTCTCTCCCTATCCATGCTGCCACATCAGCGAGGTGCCTTTGGAGTGTCCTTGTTCGAGGTGGTCAGGCACTGCTCACCCACCTGGCAGCTTCCAGCAGCTCCTCTCCTGGGGCTCTGCTGGTGGCACCTCCTTGCCCCAGGGTCCGGCAGAGACAAACCTCTCTGTGCCACCGTGTGCTCCTTTGTGCTGCCAGGGCCTTCTGCAGGCACGTCCCACAGCTTGTAAACCAACTCTATCTTATCTCTCCCCACACCTGCAAGCCCTGGGTGCAGAATCATGAGAGCTAGAATGCTTTGTGCAAAGAGAAGCACAGGCTGAAAAGAAAGAAAATCCAAGATATGGCAGACATGCTGACACTGAAGTGCTGGCCAGAACTCTTCTCCCTTGCTAATAATTACATTGTCCTCTCACTTTCCTGTCCACACAGCAGCCTGATTTGACAAGTACCTGGCAGATAAACATGTAATGCTGGAAAAATAAAGCACAGAAGCTCAGTGTTAATGAACTACCCTTGCAGCAAGAGCAAAAAAAACATTTGTTTTCAGACACAGCTTTCTCAAGAAAGAAAAATCCCAGTTCAGCTTCAGTTTGTAGGAGGATGTGCATTCAGAAAGTGCTTCCATTTGCAGTTTCTAATGGGCACTTTTATTTGGGTCAGATGTATAATTGTTCAAGCAGTTATTCTCTGGGAAAGTTGCTTTGTCCATACAGTCAGCCCTGGGACTCTTTCACCTCAGCAATTTGGGTTAAATCCTTATCTGTCTCAATCTCATTTAGAAACAAAAAAGCCAAGCCATTTCCTTCAGCCAGAATAGACAGTATCTGCAAAACTCCCCTGCCAGCTACTCACCATCTCCTTGCAGCTCCTTAAATATATTCTGTGGATATTCTGTATCACATGATCACATAGAATTCCCCTTGCAATGGTTCCAGTTGAGGAAAGCACCCATCATCTTACAGATCTAATGATTCTTCTCATGCCTGTGTATTCATAGGCACATGTATGTATATAAATATATATAAATGTGCAGGCCCAAAGCAAGGGCTTTTCCTGGAGAAAGGATCATGTAGGTAGGCCCAGATGAACAAGAGTGTGTTCTTAGATTAGAGCTCCTACAGGTCTAAGTTCATTCATCAGTCCCATTGGGGGATGAAGAAGTGCAAATATTTCTCTGAGGATGTGAGTGTTGGAGTAGGCAGGGAGGAGGCAGTGGGAGAAGCTGATATTTGTAAAAATTTGATAGGAATTGATATAGCTGAGCCTTTTGCTGGTGGAAGGAATTGGAAAAAATTAAAAGCTCAATATTCATATGCTGTGAGGCGAAAGTCAGACCTGTGTGGGATTATTACAAATGGATTTGGTTGTGCTTAGGGTTTTCAATTGGGTGTTTATAATAAAGGGTAGCTAAACTCTCTTACTCACAGCTGAACATCAACATGCAGGCCTGCAAGGATAACTGACCTTTTTGAATGTTAATTATCTTTAAAAGGCCTGTTTGCCCAGAATTGTCTGAACCAGCTGTAACCAGCCAGGGGGGTCACTGAGGAGAAATGATGGATGCCATGAAGGGTCATTTGATATCCATTAAAGGGGAGGAAAGTCATTAAAATATATCAGGCCCAGGGACCTTATGAAACAAAGAGAAGGTAATCACTTTGGGCTCAGATTTACCTGCCCAGACTAATCAATAAAAAGACAACCTGAAAAGGAGAGAGGGAGTAGAAAGAGCACCATTTGACATGTCTGCGAGGAGCATCTGTCACCAGGGCAGAAGGAAAGGACAATGCCTGCCCGAGTGCTGCTCATCCAGCTGTGCCCAGAGAGGGGACAGGAGCTCCAGTGAGCAGCAGGGGCCAAAATACACCTTTTTAGAAGCATCATGGGTCAGAACAACTGTGTCAGCTCACCCTCAGCCTAGCCCTGGGTGGTGTGTTACTGTGGGAGTATCATTCAGGAGATGCTCAGGTTGCATTAACTAAGCCAACAACAGCCCCTAATTAGGTGCCCTCATTCTGCTGTCACTCTGTGTGGATATCAGCTGCACTCCCAGAGGCTGAGCTGGGGGCAGCAGAGCATTTCTGAAGCTTAAAACACATCTTCAGTGGCTCAGCAGCTAGGTGAAAGCAACCAAGCTGATTTTGCAGTGTGCCAGTAAAATTAACTTTGCAAAAATTCCCTGGATTATGCATCATCTTCTGGGGCTCTCCATGGTCAGATGCTCCAGGCAGCAGGACTCAAGCCCTCACAAAAGTTTGCTGGCTTTTTGACACCCTGGTGGGCACCAAGCTCTTTGAAAAACCTGATCCCACCTAAATCCCTTTTAAAATGTAACACCAATTTACGTCTCCACCAGGATATGTGCAAATTAACTCAGCTATGGAAGATGAGCAGGAAGGCTTAGGCAGAGGATTGCCATGGGCACCTCATACCCCAGAAGTGATGCTATCCTGCCTTCACTACCATCAGTGGGCATTTTAGCACATTTTTATCCAAAAGCAAAGTTGCTGTCTTTATTCACCGTGCAAATCACTCAGGTTTTCGCAAAACGAAATATCCTCTGAGCCATTTCGCAGAACTCCATGTATCTTCCAAAATGAGACATGCTAAAACCCCCTCGTTAATTTTGTGCCATTACTCACTCTAATTAAAATTTTTGTCAAGGGAATCTATAGCCTTTTTTCTATTTTCTGCTCTGATGTTGCAGTCCTTGACATTACACTGCGGCCTATAAAGACACAGAATATTAATGCCTCCCATTCTGGAAAAAATATATTGAGTCTGCTCTACTATTTTGACCTTTTCAGTACATTGTATTTTGATTAACTGGCCAGCTTGCTTCTGCCCCACAGGTTTCCAAGGCTATAGAGGGACAAAGAGGTGGAAAAGCTACCAAATCACATTTCTAATCACTGGGAAGGTTAAAGGGGTGTGATCAAACACCTATCTCATATACTGGCTGAGGCACAACCACACATGTAGAGGAGAATGCTGGAAACCAGAACCAAAAGGCCCCACTGTCATCACAAGCACCTTTTCTATCTTGCAGTTCTGAATTTCTTTCTCTCTGTAGCCTCTGCAAGCCCTGTCTTTCCCAAGAGCCAATTAATTCAAGTCACAAATATCTGCCCTGAATTCTTGCAGGTAATTAGCACCACAGGTTATCAACAGGAAGCTGGTACCCACAGGCACTTCAGATAATTGTGTTTCAATATTGGCACATTTCTGCTTACCACAAAAGGTCACTTGAGTTTCTCTTCTCTATTTTCTCCCTTTCTGTTAGTAAATGAATGAAAAATCGTTATCATTATTTTGAATACTCTAAACAGTTGGCAAAGGCTTTGGGCATTACAGGACAGACATGAGTGACATGGACACTTAAGGTGGTTGCAAAATTATTATTTTCTAATCCTCAGTTTCAGATATAACCCTCCTCAGCATACCAGTGAATGGAAAAAAACCCCAAACCTAGTTAAATATTCATGCTCATGAATTAATTTCAAAGAAAAACAACAGAAAGAATACATATTGTAATGTAGCACAACTATTGGTCACTTTAACCAGCACCTGCAATTTAGGTAAAGCTGTATTTAGTACTGCACAATTTTGGAGGGCTTTTTACCTGTTACAATAAATTTTAAAGGGTAACCATTCATTTAATTATGTGATGGATAACTTCCATGGGCTGAGTATTATACATGAAGGACTATGTAATTACTTTGTAAATATAGGATTATATCTGTCCTTGAAACAAGAAAACAAATTAAATCAGCCTTACGAAATTGTACTCCTCACTCACAGTGAGTGAGTAATTCTATTGCAAAAATAAATTACAAATCATCTTCTTTACAGAATGGTCACAGTAAAAGGACAGCTGGGATGGTTTTGTGGCAGGGACAGACAATTTTAAGGCAAGGTTGTATCAAGTGTTAAATTTCCGTAACAACAAAACCTTCCCTGCAAGAAGCATTTGAGAGCATGCAGTAACTTTGTAGTTGCCTTGGACTGCTGAATAAACCCTGTATTGGAAAAGAAGTCAGCAGCTGGGCCCTGTTAAGTGGAAGTTTCACATCATGAGCATCACTGCTGGGAGCGAAGAGGGTAAGCCATGGCACTACGGCAAGTGAAAGCCAAATCCACCCCTGCATGGGGAGGGTTGCACACACACCCCTGTGACACTGGTCTGTGAGATACCAACATGAATTAAACCAATCTTGCAAATTTGCTTTCTGAATTACTGAAGATGTGATCCCATATGGAGTGCATGAACAACAGGAGTGCTCCGAGTTGCTTTGAGTTACTCCCTTTCTATCATCACTGCATTATTGCGCTTAAGAGTTTTTTATTGTACCATTAAAGTTAATGAAATTTTATAGACACAGAACTGGTGGGTGGTATAACAGGGAACATTAAAATCATACTCTCATTTCAATCCCTCACAAAACCAGAAAGCCAACCACTTAACTACTAAAGACTGCAGAGAGCTTGAGTAAAGAGACATCGTGGCCCTTAATAAAAACGAAAAGGGAAAAAAAGTGACACTATCTCAGTAAAAGAAAGTGTAGCCATCGTGCAATTCCCAGTAGCCTTCAGGAAATCAATACCCACTTCATATGGTAGAAAACTTTTCCTTTAACCTTTATTCAGCTACAGCAGTACAATCGATCCTGGGTGAGATGCCAGTGACCTTCTCTGGTGACACAGACCCAGCCTGAGCAGAGCCACCCCCGGTGCAAAGCTGCTGCCCTCAGGGCACATCACATCCAACAACGGGAGACTGTGAAAAGGGGTAAAAGCTTCTTGCTTACAGCCACCCAGAGGAACTCACTGCCTGCCTAAGAAATCAACAGACCACTCACACCAAACAGATTTTTTTTCTTTCCTTTTTCCCCCCAACACATGTTGTTCTAAGAGGCATGGGAAGTTTTATGCATGATCACCTCCCACTGTCAAAAGCAGTCAAGTACTTTCTTCCTAAAGGAATGAAGCAAAATATCAGGACAGAAGGTCACCTTAGCTTACCTATTTTGAATAAAGATTGTTTAGTTAAACCAAATTCTTTTTATTTTTAATGGGGCTATTGGGTCATTAAAGCTTTTATTCACAAAACATAAATGTTTCTCACTGCAGTCAACTGCCAAAGCAGAGTGAGCATCATCCCCAACCTGACTCACGCCTAAAACCTTTGGCAGGAATCCTGCAATGCAATGCCATCTGCACTTCTTTGTGGTTCACACTTCTGCTGCACCCTGGATAAAAGAACAAGAAATTATTTGCTCCTCTAACATAAGGTTTCCAGTAGCTGATCCAGGGAACACACCTCCTCAGCTTAAATTCACTTAAAACTCCCAGCTGTCCAATGTCGTTTAAACATTACTTTTCAAAGTTTCAACCTACTGGTTTCAAACTTCATAATCTCACACAGTTCATAATCTCCATGACCCTTGATGGTGTAACTCACACACAGCATGCACACCCACACAGGCTGTGAGCACCCAGATCTGCAGCCTCCTGGAAAAACTGGAGTCAAACTACAACACTCAGCTCTGGACCCCCCACCCCATCATGGATTTCTCCCAGTTACAGAGAGGGTGCTGCTCTCTGTTCAGAGTGGCATGACAGGAGTGACCCAGTGCATGGCAACAATCCATCTGTCCACGTGCCTGAGATCTCCATTTTGGTTTGGTTTTTATCTGATAATGTCTATTTGCAGTATATTTATTTCCACCTCCAGCCCCAAGCATCTTCAGGACATTGTTGCACACATGTGCAGAGGTCTGCTAAAGATGCTGAGGGGACAGAGGTGTGTGTCTGCACACTGTTACATCATTTTCTGTTACCTACACCTGGACAAGCAGGAAGGGTTTGGGTGTGGGTCTGATTTCCTTCTTCCTCCTGAAACGTGTCCAGATGGATGTGCTGGTGATGGTTGCCTTAGAAACCAGCAGGAATTATCATGCCTGGCCCGGGCAGAGTCTCTTGTGCTGCCAGGAGCAGGGAAGAAGCAAGGCAGGTACAAATGTTCTCGCTGAAAAGTGAAAGGTTTTTCTGCTCTGCACACAGCAGGAGCTCCACCATGGAGTGACAGCACCAGGAGCCCAGCACCCAGCAGCCCTTTCCAGAGCCAGGAGATGCAGCTCCAAGCTGCTGCCAGCCAGGGTCTGACCATCCCAGGAGGAGCCTTGTCTCTCTCCAGGCAGAGAGGACTTGGGTTTTCACTACGTGAACATTTTATTGCAATAAACAATTTTCCTTCCGTTTTTATGCCTAAGTACAAATGATACATAACAGCTACAGATCACTATCTTGATGTTTATATGAAGTGATCTACTTATGCAAAAGCTACTGCTATGATCGTTTGTATTTTAATTACCAGCACAGTTCTGCTAATTTCAAGCTCTAGTAGAAACACACAAAAATCAATGTTTGATAAATGGGCAGAGGCTTCAATGGGTCAAGGAGGATTATTTCTGCACTTTTAAAAATTGTACAAGAGACATAAACAAAGATGTTGGAAGATATTTAAAGAAACACAATTGACAATATCCCTTTAAACATATTTAAAATTTACACATATTTATGCTGAAAATTTCCCAGGATATTTGAAATCATATTCATTATTTTTTGGGGGAGAGGGAGAGTGGAGCAGGAAGAGGTAAGAAAATATACAAATATTTGAAAGCCAGCTTTAGAATATATTTAAGTCCTTCTCAAATGCAGTCTAAAGGTCTGCAGTCTGTGCAACCGTCGCCTTCAGTGCCATTTTTGTCAGTTCAGTGCAGTATTCAAAATCCATTTAATGCCATGAAAAGGAGCAGCCTTTTTCATGAATTCTGATTTATTTAATATTGAATCCAAGTCTAACATGGCACAGAAGCAGCAAAAATTATGCTCAAAGCAACAACCAAACTTCCCTTCCACTGACAGGTGAACAAGCAGTTATTACATCTCTGCAGAGCCCCTTGCAGACTCTTGTAGCTGAGTTTCCCTATTAAGAAATGCAATTTCACTTGGGTGCTGCAACAGCAAAATGTGGCATGTTGGGTCATGGCTAACAATGGAGATGCGAATGTGAACACAGATATAACTAACTTTCTCATTTTTTCTAAGTGCAGCAGTAATAAAAATGGAAATCAAGTCCAAAGCTAGAGTTGCTTCCCAGGCCTGGCCAGCACTGAGTGATGCCAGTGGCCACAGCCCATGTGGGCACCATGCCCACCCCTGCCCGAGCCCAGCACGGCCCCGAGGAGCTGGGCACTGGCAGTAACTGAGCATCCTCCCTCCAGCACAGAGCCTTGCCCAGCCCCTTTGGTTTGGGAAGGGCCAGGGGCACAGCCAGAGCACACTATTTTTAGGGGAGCGGGGCAGCAGCTACAGATTTTTCTGACACCTGGAACACCAGATATTAAGAATCATGAAATCATTTAAGTTGGAAAAGACTTTTAAGACTAAGATCTTTCGAGATTACCAAGTACATAAAAGCAGCTCTGCAAAGTCCATCAGCTTCTGAACCCAAGACCAGCCAGTCCATGGGCTGGCAGCTCAGCAGCAACCCAAGGTGAAATGAAACAGCAGCTAAGGGATGCCAAAGCTTAGTAAGTGACAAAGAGCTCCCTCCCTGCAGGAGAAAACTTGTCCCATGATGAAGAGAAAAGGCTGATTGATTTATCTTGATATCCTGTGCTCTTTAATGAAACTACAGAATGAATGCCAGCTAGGGTAGGAATATCAAATAAAACAATGATTAGATCTATGGAACAAGCAACCAAATATATTATGCTGAGCTCCAAAATTAGGATGCCAACAACAGACAATTATTTATCCTGGCTTTTCTCTGGGTGTGAATTAAGGAGAGTTAACTTCACCAATGACATTAGTTACTTGAAATGGTGAGGATGACTAATGTCTTGTAAGTAAATGTATTTTACATCTAATTGTGAATGTGTTTTGCGAGTTTTTGACCAGGAACAAGTCCCCTCTACCTTAGTGCACAAGGACTAATCCCCAGACTAAGCAGGGCAGCAAAGCCAGCTGTAGCTCTGACCCAGAGTATTTGCACTGTGTGTTTCCTTTATGAATATCATTAACAAATAAACCTGGCAAAGGGATTCCAATAGAATAGCAATAAAAAGGTCCCTGTGGTACCCTGGCAAATGTTTGTTTGAAATAGTTCACATTGACAGCATTTGTGCCAGCTCTGTATTTTCTCTCCTCGGGTGCTCATTTAACTGTGGTTATTCCAATAGCTCTGCAAATGTGCTCCCCCAGCTCCTAAGGCCAGCCCAGAATCAGCAGCCCCCACAGCAGAGGCTGTGCCTCTGCCAGCAAGCACCAGACCTCAGCTCCTGTTTCCAGCTGAACCCACCAAACAGCCACCACGGTGTAAACTCAAACTGCAGCTGAGTTAGGGACACCCATACAGAGAAAAAGGGAAAGGAGCTACTGGGAAGTGTTTGCTGTGCTCAGTTCTGCAGGGCAGAGAGAGCAGGGTTACACCCATGGGAAGGCTGCACCTGGGGAGCAGAGCCTGGGGCCAGTCCTGCCTGTCCCATGGGAGCAGAGGTGTCTCCCCCCCACCTCCTCCATGTCCCCCTGCCATGCTCAGCCACAGGAACTGAGCTGAACCCCCACAAAGCAGCTCTGACCTACCCAGGGCTGAGACTGGTGTTTAAAATAGGAGCAGCTGTGCAAGGGAAGTACAGATCAAGTCACACTCGCTGGACAAATTCAGGTCCTGAGGCTACAACCTACTTAATGTGATAGGGGTGTGATTTGTGAAGCCTTTTCTCAAAAGACATTTTTCTTGCTGACATCAAAGTCCCATGCCAGGCAGGGAAGGGAAGCGATACAATTGCTGAGTGTCAGCTCCCCTGCATCCCCTCCTGCAGAGGACACCAAGTTACAACTCCCATTTAAAAATGCTCCTCTCACTTCCCTCTTCCACTAAAGGCAGCTACAGACACTGTTCCTACAACATTGCCATGAGCACACCCTGATGCTGAGGGCATGGGGCAGGCAGAGCAAAATGGAGAAATACATTAATAATTATGATGATAATAAAAATAATAATACTAGTAGTTAAAAGGATGGTTGGGAAATAGTTGTTTGCGTTTGTACAGAGCCAGCTTGAAAAATAGGCCAAGGACTGGGAAGAAGACTGCTTCATTTTCTTTCCTCAAGGTTATATTCCTCTCTACTTTATCCACTACCATTGTAATTCTGTTTCTAAACCTAATAAATTTCCCACAGAAGCCCTATTCATTCTAAAACCTATGACTGCTGATTCAGGGAACTGTCATGTTTTTCCATGCCAGCATCAGTTCACACTGTACTAAAAAAAGCAAGATAAGGACTAGAAAATAAAAGCCAACATTGTGCTCTTACCAAAAAGAAAGAGGCAGCTTAGAGGGAGTTGACAGTCTTATTTTGCTGATCATCAGTCTCTGCAATGGGCTCTGTGACCAAATAATGGAATGCAGGCTGGAAACCACGATTTCATAAGAAATCTGACCTCTCTTACACTGAAATGTCGAGCTGAGCATGGGGTGTAGCTGTATCTGTGCTGTACTGCCCAGGCTGAGCAGCCACACAAATGTGGGTGCTGGGGGTGGTAAGAACACAGCAGGCAGCCCTGCACTGCCCCAAGGACCATGGTAAACATTCCCACGAGCAATGTGACACTTGCAGACCTGGAAAAGGGGGTTATTCTTTTCCTTCTAGCTTTGAATCAGATGCAGTCTTTATACCAGAGAGACTTTTATTTCCTTTTGTGAGTAGAAAACAAGATCCTTTCTGCCACTGCACAACACAAGTGGAATCAAAGTGAGAGCCTGGAGCCCCCAGCACCCCAGCTCCTGCCACAGAAGGATCACTTCAAAGCACACAGCACTCCAGGCTGCCCTGCCCCTGGGATTCCCTCAAAGCTTTCCAAGAGGAGTTTAGCAAAAATGCTGGGTGTTTTTTGATCCTGGCATCTCTTCAGGAGTAAGTGGTGTGACACCACCAAACTCTGTAATTTTGCCATCCAGAATGGGACAGTTGCACACCCTGGTGCCACAAAACCATCTTTCCACAGGCAGCCTCACCTGCCTCCTGACACTCCTGGTCACATTTTCCTTCAAAAAATACATTCATATAGTCAGATCTCAAACATTTGTTTTCACTGGCTCTTTCTCTCTTGGGTCTGCTCTTTACATGCTTCTCTCCCCTGAACCTGCCATGTGTCACAGTGCCAAGAGAAATCGTAATTAACACACAAATATTCAGAGGGCAATAGGCTGAACAGCAAGATCTGTCATGTTTCTACACATTTTCTTTTTCTAAGATTATTTCTCTCATAATAGAAGTCTGGGCAGTCTCTTTGAAAGTGTTTTAATTGGGGAAGAGCTGGCTCATGCCAGCTGTTAAAACATCGATATTTGCCACCATCGAGGTGCCTTTTGATTTGGTTTGTCTTTTTGCTGATACAATTTGCTAAGCAGCCAACCTCATCTTAATTTATTTATTGGCTCATCTCAAGCAACTGCTACAAGTTAATTACAGTTTGCTTTTTGCAACACAAAATCATGCAGCAAATGTTTTTTTATCAGTGATCAAATCCTTGGATTACTCTGTTAATTGTGACCTGGATTAACCATGAAGAGTATTCCAATTTAGTAGACAATTTCCCTGGCTTATCTTCACAGTTGCAAGCCATGTTTCCCTGGCAGAAAGTAAGGTAAAACTATTAAGCGTGCTTTGGGAATGGCATTTAATTTCTGTATCAGGAGTTCTCCATTTAAATCTACCACCATTTCTGCTATTAAAATAAGCAGAGCAGAAACCCAGCCTTTTTGTAATAATTCATAACCTCTCAGCAACCAAGAGCACGTTACACAGAGACTGCTGAATGATCCATCTCCACCCCCCACGGACTCAACTTTTGTTGGCAGATTTGTCAATCATGTTTATAGGCTCCTTTCTGCTGTACAGTCAGGAATTCTCATCCTATTTTGATCTGTGTCATAAAAATGTACCAGGACTGATATACACCCAAGGCCTTTCTGTTGATTTGTTTCTGTCGCACAAGCTATGTCTAATTTATTTATAACTTATCTCATTCTATTAGATCACTTTGTAATCATTTTTAATTTAGATTTATTCCTGACAGTTCAGGCTGGCTCCAGGCATTTAATTAAATTTTGCCCTCTTAAGCCACTTAGTCAGTCTAGATTTTAAACATGATGTCGTTTTCCCTTGGACAGTGCTTTTCCATCCATAACCTTTGAATTGGTAATTTGTGCAGTTGCATCTTACATGGCATTTTCAAGAACTCCTTTAAATCCTGCCCTTGGTGCTGTGCAGTGTGAGCACCTGTGGGGAGCCCAGGGAGAGGAAGCCCAGCACCATCCAGCCATGCTTTGATGGGCACTGCAGCATTTAGACACCATTTTAATCTGCATTTTAACCTGAAGTTGAAACCATCAAGTCAACCATAGCAGAAGGGATGACATAAAAGCAGAGAAAATAAAGCTAATAAAATATGATATTAAATTATAAATTTAGTTTGGTTTCAAAACTTTGAATTGAGAATTAAAATCTGCGTTTCTCAAAAATTCTACTATAAAAGCATTGAATGCTCATAGAATGCAATTCAATTCAAATTATTTTAATTCAAGATTATTACCTTCTAGGACCTGAAAGTGCTCAGAAAAAGTAGAAAATATATAACTGAAAATTAAGATTAGAAAATAACTTAGCTACAATTTTCATTCACTACTTTGCTTTTCTTCCCTGATTTTTATTAATAAGCAAAAAAACCTTCACATGAATAGGATTCTTCATTGTTTCTTAAGAATTTTTCCTCTCTTGCTGGTTACTGGAATTTGTCTCTCTCCTTCTGCTGGTACTGACAAATTACAGTATTTCAGAGAACACACTTTAATTTCCCTTTGTCCTGCAATTTGCCTCACCTTTGTTCCTCAGTCTTGAAGAAAACCCTGTGAGTTTCACTAAGGCCTCCTGCTCACTGGAAATCCTCCCTCTTCATTTTCTCCTGCCAGTTTATCAAGTCTGATATCATCAAAATGCAGATTAAGACATGACTCCAGAATAGCCACACACCTCTGTGTGCTTTGAGTTCCTGTAGCACATGGACATCCTGCCTGCTGCTCTCTTGCCCACACTCAGGGCAGAGCACACTGCAGAGACAGCTGGGCTAACCATAATGCAAACTCAGTGATAAACTAGTCACTTAAATTCCACTAATATATCTTAATTTTTCACCCAGCAATATGATATATGGTGCCAATATAATTCAATCTTCTTACATTTTTCATGAGTTAAATAAATCACATCAAGATAGAGTCCTTCAACCATAGTATTTCACTGTGCCTGCAAATCTCCTTCCCATGGGTGCAGAGGAAACTCCACATCCCCCTTTAATGGCATCAAGGAAGTGGAACCCAAGTAAATGTGGATCCCAGGAAGCAGCAGGTGATGCACACAGGCAGTCCCCCAGGTTAGCACCCTGTGCCTGCATTTCAGAGAAGGCACAAGGAGAACCTCTCTGTAAGGAGCTTTCCTGCTGCTGCTCAAGCTCGGGCACTGGGATAAGAGTAATTACACCCTTTCCATAATCCTGGACTTTCTTTCTAAAGCAGAGCAATTCTTTCAACCCTTCCTCCCTCAGCCCAATGGATTCACAGCATCCACAGAAATGTCTGGACCATTTCAGCATCAACACCTTGCCTTCAGCACTGGTGGGCAGGAGCAGTGAATCCACTGCTGGGCATTCTCCCAGAACTGAGTCCTGAAGGGTTAAAGAGGGCTCTGATTTGCTGTGTGTCCCAACTCACAGCCTCACAAACCTGAGCCCCCACAATTCCTCCATGGTGCTGCTGCTGCTGGGCTTCAGGGTTGTATTGTGGAACCTCAGGCTGCTTGAATGAAAGTATTGTAAGAATCTGGTTTTCTCCTCACATTTTGCATGGAAAAGAGCAAATGGACAATTCCTATGAGTGAACAACCACTGCTATAAGTGAAGATGATGGGATGAGCCCTTGGAGGTACAAGCACTATTGCTACCAGAGCAGTCACTTGCACATCTCAACCTTCATAGTGGTCACTATGGTTTAGGGAATTACAATATTATAAGAAATTTTTTTAGCATTCCATATCAAAGTATTTTAGGATCATAAAATTGCAAAGATCAAGAAAAATGTATTTCATATACTTGCTTTCCATTTCTCCCTCTCTATCAGAGGTCATTTTGCTGCAGAGCACTTGCTCTCCTACCTCTGGCAGACCTGCTCTTTGTCATATTCCTTTCATCATTTATTTTCAAAGCTGCTCTATAAACTTCTTATCAATGCATTTATAATAATCTTAACAGACTTTTATCAAGGAAAATGGTAGGTTTCTACTGTCAAGAGGCCTTTCTCTGAGCCTCAAGTGCTGACATTTTTTGACAATTTATCTAAACTCAATTGTCTTCTATTGACTTTTTTCAGCTGCTTCCAGAATGACGACACTTTTTAGCTCTGACAGTTCATTTGGCTTTCTATGCTTTCCCTCTCTTTTAGTTTTTCCCTACCATTCATAAATCTTAAAAAAAAAAAAAAAAAAATCTGTACTTTGCTAACAATGTCTCATTTCAAATGTGTTCCATTATTTTCTCTGATTCTGTTGCTCTCAGTGCCATCAAAAACCAGAAACAGCAAAACGTTTTTAAAGGCTATTGAGGTTCTTATTTGATAACAAATTTAAGCATGTCTTCAATATTTCAGTTTGTGGGACTGTGCAGTGTTACTTGCTCTCATCTCCCTTTGGAATCACTAAGTGCTCACCCTGGAAGATGCTGGAGATGGCCCATGTTTTGTGCCTAGGGAAGAGAGCAGGGGTGGCTGTGGCCCTTGGGCACTGCCAGTCTCTTTATCCATCCAATTCCTCAGTTTCCAGCTGGTCTGAGGTCTGACTCTGCACCTTCTTTCCTGCCAGCTCATTACAAAGTCCCCTCGTGTTCAGCAGAGAGAGATGAAAGCATCACTTACAGCCTTTGCTGAACTGGAACCACATGTCTATTTTCCTTCTGTAGCAGACTCTTTTCTGCAATACAACTCCATTTCCCTACATGTTCTTTCATTCTTCATACACAAACGATTTGATCAATCTTTACTCTATATTCCCTGTGATAAACCATTTCAAGATTTATTCCAACCTTATGTTGCTGCAATGTCATGTTAGGAAGCAAATGAAGTTTATTTTTATATCACTTTCGTACAAGATTATCTTTTCAAACCGGGATCACTTCTTCTTCCAAATACCCAGCTTTTTATTCTCATCCCAGTTCCCATCACCCTTGACTTCCTTCCTTCCTTTGCCTTTGCCTTTCGTTCACTGCAGACTAATGAGGTCTTTCCTTCAGAACATCCTTATAACACCCCCACACCACAGTTTGGACATAGAGCAGCTCAGTGTTTCCAGATTCCCTGTCTCACACACACTCATGAGCCCAGGAGATGCTTCAGAAGCCACTGGCCCGAATCAGAACTTGGCTTTATGGCTCTGTGACCACTCGCTGCTGCTCAGCCCAAGATGAACAGGGTTTGATTGAGGGTCTGACACCAGTTAAGAGAAGAAGGAAAATTTAAATTTGCCTAGATAATCTCTTCTACCTTTTCCAAGCCTCTGTCACTGCATTTCCTAGGAAATTTCTGGCATGCCTCAAATTCCTCACGGCCACCTGCCATGGATTTGTGCCTGTTGACTGCAGCTGTATCCACACGGGTGAGAAATCCCTCTCTGCTCCATAAAGGATTCTTTAGCTGTGACTTGCAGTAGCTAATTTTAAATTCATAGTTGTCACCATTGAAAAGCCTTCTTCAGCAACTTCTGCCATGTGTGTTCTTAGCTATTACATCAAACCCTCCTCCGCTACCTAAGAACAGAACAAATAAATTCTAATCACATGTACAAACCTCCTTCCAATATTTGTTAAGCATTAAATCAACTCTTTATCTTTTCTCTTTCTATTTCCCAGCATACTCTTAAAGCTCAAGAGAGCCAGAAAATGAGAGGAAAAGTGCAGAGCGTGCCAAAAGAAAGCAGGGGGGGACTGCACATTTTTGATTCAAGGGAGAAATCAGAGGCTTGAGTGATAGCTGACAGCAGACTGGTTGTTCAGGATGAGGAGCCCAGCATCAGATCTGAACCTCATTAAAATCTGAAGCTGATGACTGGACCACAGTCTTGAGAAATACATTGGGTGAAAAGGCTTTTTATTATCAAAGAAGAAAATGTGTAGGAATTTTATGTAGGAGATGCAGGATAGAGAAAAGACTGTCTTTTCTTCACATAGATCTGGTTGGCAGGTGCTGGCACAGCCTCTTTCCATTTGAATCTCTCCTACATCTTCATTGTTATTTACTTATGCCACAGTCACAGCCTTTAAAAATATCAGCCTTTAAAAAGATCTGATTCAGGATGGAATTTTTCTACACTTCTAAATTAATTAGAACTATAAATTCCTTTTGCTTTTGATAGCAAAGGTGTTCCTAAGCATGCAAGAAATCTTTAATCTGCCAGAATTAGAGGTGGCAGAAGGAGTGTGTCTGTAGGTGAGAAATGTTGCAGCAACACTGGAAGCAAAGACACTCCCTCACTCTCAGAGCCACATTGCTTTCTTGCCCACAGCTCAGCTGAACACACCTCCAGGAGCAAAGCTGAGGAGACAACAAGAGGTAGTGGTCCCAAAACCACTACAGAAGCAATAAAATGAGAGCTGAAAACCTCTGTTTGATAGACTGCAAAGTCAGAGAGAAATGGGATCTTTGACATGCACAGAGCCAACCGAAACACAAGCTTTTTTTCCTTAATAAAAGATCAAGAACCGCCTCCCAAATACAATCTCAGCACTCAATGTCAGCTGCAGCAGACATGCAGATACCCTTGGTCTACCAGCTCCAAATCTGAAAGTTGCAAGGAGAATGTATTCAATCTGGATTGCCAAATACATTGCTATAAATAGCATACAAAGCTGTGAAGAATATATAATGTTACTGAGATAATTTTTATCAGCACCATTCTTTGCAGTTTTCATCATTTTCCTAACTGAATGCACCAGCATTCTGCATTGCATGAGGATTAACACACACATCATGTTTTCTGTGTTCCTGTAATCATTGTTTCTAGAGTGCATTTGGAAAAGAAGCTCACATCAAAGACTTATTCCCAGTAGAGTAAAATGGAAACTAAAGACTGTGGAAAGGTGCCTGTGCTATAGTGGTCTGAGGATGGGGCCAAAGTCCTGTACTGGAAAGCACCAGTAATGCCACACATCTTGTACAAAGGTACATGAGAGGACACATTTATGGAGAGAGAAGGAGGATACTACAGGGCTAAGGGCAGAGAGGGGCAGAATCTTCCTCCTCTGTGAGGAGTGGCTTTCCCAGGTGGGCACTACCCACAGTCACAGAGGAACCAGCAGCCTTTCAGCTGCTCCATCCTCACCCACTCCACGTGAATCTCCCTTCTCAGCTCTGTTGGGCTCACAGAAGCTGGCCTCAAGTCATTATTAGTGCCTTTCACTGGAGTAATGAAATCTGAGGGCAGAGGGAAGAAACCATGCATTTGAAATGTCAATCAGCACACACCACAGAGGATTGTTCTGACAGTGTCCCCCACAAATGCTGGGGCTCAAGACATCTACTAATTACAGGGAGCAAAAGACACCTTGAGCAAGAATGGTAAATTAAATCACAGATGTTTTGAAGAAGCAATGGTCCCAAAGCACCTGATGGTGTAGGGAAGAAACAAGGAAAATGGTCCTTGTGATTAGAATATGCTGCCAATAATTTTAATGAACTTTTGGTTGTTTAAATTCAGATTTTATATTTGCACATAACCTATGCAGAAGCAAATGAGCCTACTCTGGAAAGCTAAGCAGCCAAATCCTGCTAATTCCTGCTAATAACCAATATTCCATTACAAGTTGCTAAAGCTAAAAAATTAGTGAGTAAACAAGCAAATAAGACAAGCTGAAAAGCAGAGTATCACAAGCTGTTTTTTATGGAAGTTCAATGACTTGTAGCCGCTTGTGGAAAGCAGACATGTAATATTCTTCTCTGTCTCATCTGACAGTCAGAGAAGAGGAGGAGAGCCAACAGCTCATGTTGCCAGAAGGGCTCCATCCTCCCCACCAGGGCAGCGACATGGAGCCTGCTGCAAACCGGAGAGCGATGGGAGGGAGCAAGTTCTGGCAGGACACGGAAAAATTTTAACAGGCTGCAAATTCAACACCATTTCTATAGGTCGTGTTACACGGCCCAAGAGGAGCCTTTTAGACCAATTGACACAAAGCCATTAAACATTCTATTTCCCCAGTGCAATCGGAGTAATGAAACACCTAGAGTTAGCTGAGTCTGTGCTACCCTTGCCTGGAAACATCAAAGCTGTTGCTGCTCGGGGTTGAAGGGAGTGATGCATGTGAGCCAGCAGAGATACAGAGCCTGGAGCCAGCTCTGCAGCAGAAGGACAGAGCCCAAAGCGCAGCAGAAGATAACCAAGCGTAAATGGGGTTGTGAGGTGCTCGACAGCTCCCACCGAGCGCCTGAAGGGGAAGTGCCCTCGTGGGAGAGCTGCACGTTCCGAGGTGTCATTCCTCTGCCGATCAGAGGCGGTAGGCGAGCACAGCCCCCGAGCAGCAGTGATGGGATGGAGCAGCTGCCGAGGCAGCAGCGCCTGTGCCGCACCAGCGGAGCCGTGCCCTGCTCCGGCCAGGGTGCCACATCCCACCCTGCTCGGTGCTAACAGACCGCGGGGTCACTCCCAGCTTCATCCCTCTCATTAAAATGTTTCATTAGAACAGGCTGTGGGGTCACACAGGGAGCAGGAGAGGTGGATGTGCTGCGGGGAGCCAGAGCTGTGCGGCTGGTGCCAGGTACGTGGGCACAGGGGCTCTCCGGACACTCGGGTGTTCTCACATCCTCGCAGCCCTGGGAGGCAGAGTGAAAATTTCGCCATGAAATGAGTTGGTCAGGTTTGGTGGGGCCTGGAGCAACCTGGGGTAGTGAGTGGTGTCCTTGTCCATGGGAGGGGAGCGGGGGCTGGAATTAATTCGTCATTAAGGTCCCTTCCAACCCAAACCGTTCTATGATTCTGTGAGATCCATAGAGTTAAATGGTGTCCAGGAAATGCAAACAAAGGCCAAATGAGCCCAAAGCTGAGAAGCAGCCTCAGCAGCTCTTTGCCAGGTTTACAGGAATGAAATGCAGCATGAACACCCAGGAGAGAGTTTCCAAAAAGACCGTTTTTCTCAGCAATTCCCCAATTAGCTGGCTTGATACAATAACCACCCCTGTGCATCCCAAACTTTTTTATAAAAATGTCAGGAGCAGGAGCAGGCGAGTTAGTGGGCAGTGAGCCCGGGAAGAAGGGAGGATGCAATAGCCCCACCATGTTCCCCTCTGCTCCAAAGCTTCCCACCCTCCCAGCAGAGAAGAGCACATCACTTTACACCTTCCATTTGTGATTTATTTTTAAAGCACCATATAAATCCGAGTCTACATGAAGCTGTTTCCACAAAAGTACTGCTTGCCAATATTCCCTTTGAAGAAATATTTCCTCGGATTCCATTGCTGCCAGTTGCCAAACCATGAACACCCTGAGATAAGGAACCTTGCCCAAGTGCTGCAGCAGCTACATGTGGGACATAGAGATACCACCCAAAATTAGAGTATGTGAGAGGGAGAGAACAAAGATATGGATAGGTCAAGAATGGCAGAACAGCTACAGGCACTTCTGCCCTCCCTCTCATCCATCTGCTCCCCAGGGATACTGTCAAGGTCCTGCCCCACAGCAGAGAGTTGACAAAAAATAGTAAAACCAGGAAAATGTTCATTTTTAGCTCAGGATTTTTCTGTAGAAAGGAGGCGTCCTCTCTTCTATTATATTTTTTTCAGACCTCAGGATCTGATCACATCACTTTAAAAGTTTCCTTTCTTTTCCAGGAAGATAACCCCCTGTCAACTTTATTTCAAATGCTTGCACTTTAATATCAGCCACAGGCTACTTCAGAAATTATATATATATAATTTTAAAAAGAAAAAAAGACACATCCAAAAAGATGGGGAAGTCAAATTATTTTCCCTGCTTTGATGTTTATTTGTGTTTTGTACTGCAGGGCACTTGTGCAATATGCACAGAAATGCCAGGAGAATGAGTGAATCCTGTTAAAGTAATTTAGAGGATGAAATGGTAAAAGAAATCTCTTTGAACTCAGCCCAATAGCACATTGGGAAATGCACCTCCTGATACTCACATTGCCACTTTTTCCCATCTTGGGTTTGTTACCACCAAAGCAAGATTGGCCATAAACACACCAGGCAGGACTGGAATGTTAAGGTACTTCTTTCTGTCAGGGTTAGAGACAGCACTAGAAGCAGATTTGATACCAAGGAAATATGTACCTTGGTTTTTTTTCAGAGCCTTCTAGACTTAAAAACCTAAAAAACCAAAAAAATCTCATCTTTGTACATAATTTAGATATTAGATTTAGATGATAATTTACATAATTTACATAATTTTTTGGTCCAAAGTTTTAAGGGAAACGTGGAAGAGAGTTCTGTAACTGCACCTCATTTGTATGAACACCACACCAATGCCCATGGTTTGGCTAAATAAACTCAAGTATTGCAACTCTAAATTGAAATCCAAACCTTGGCTAATGTGAATTAGTGCTGGATTATAATGCTGTATCATGATAAGCAGCTTCAAAATATTTCACACAGATCTGGCAAGTTGTTCTCCATTAGATTATAAATACTATTAACAGATAACGAGCCATAAAAGCCCATCACTTCAAAGGGGATCTTCTGGCCATTTTCTATCAGAGGAGCTGAAGGGACAGTTTACTGAGCTAAATTTGAAAGCAGAAAGCAAATCATGGCATCTAGAATTATTATTGATTCCTGAAGTTATTAAGGAATACCCTGTTCACTTCATTTTTGTTAGGGGTAACACATTAGATAGATATAACAAGGGATAAGACAGGCCAAGATTTTAGCTCTAATCATTAAGGGCCTTTGAAGTTATGCATGAAATCCCTATAAAGATGTTGTTTTTTTCTCCCCAGAACAATACTGGGGACATGAGGGAAGAGCAGGGGGCTGACCTGGGCTGAGAAAAGAGGCAGGAGGCTTTGGCAGGAAACAGCTTTGTGTCTGAGACATCCAAGCACTTCCCCATGTCTGCACAGGACACATTATTGTTAACAGTTTATGAAACAGTCATTATTGACAGATCCACTCGGGGTTATGCCAGCAGATATGCAAACATGTAGTTTAAAAAAGCAGTGACAAAAATGTCCTTCCCAAATGAACAAATCACAGAGGATTAATGAAATGGGGCAGCCAAGGCCTCCTGAGGGAACACCAGACTAAATTAAACTTGCCATCAGCTGATCAGCATGAAGTTTTCTTCTCAGCAAAACCCATCAAAAGAGATTTCATTGCAAAGCACTTCTTGGACAAGTAGTTTTTATTAAAGGGTTCTAAAATGTTTTCCTCCTTACTCCAGCAAACGTGTCAAGCTCTTGCCCAGACACAGTGAGAGCATTTGCACTGACCCAGGGAGCAAAGGGGGGTCCCTCACTGTGCTTAGAGCTGAGCTGTAATGCTGAGACCTATTTTGATCCTGGAACTCGAGATAACCCTGTAGACCAAATGGGTCTGTATTTAGATTGTACTGTCTGGCCACTGATAACAGAGATTTCAAAAAAGTGCTTCATGGGAAGGATTACACCAGGATCTGTCTGATACTCCTGTAAGTACAATCCCTTTTCCCAAATTCCCAGTGTACTCCCTATGGGCAGCTTGTCTCGATGGCTACAAATCTCTCATATAAACCACATAACAGGTAGTGACACTTTTACAGCACTTTTCATCTTTACAGCACTGTGTGCTGGTCAGTTTTTATTACACTTACCAGAAAAAGTGCTTTCCTTCATGTCCACTAGAAAAGAGACTTTTTTTTTTCCCAGACAAGCTTTTAGTCTGACAATCTGTAACTATACAATAAAGATATATACACATTTTCCCATATTCCAGTAATTGATAGAAAAAGTTAGGTCTAAGCCCAGTATGATTCTGCCTCCATTCCCAACTAGTCCATCACATCATTCTGAAATGTTCTTTTTATGGTGCCTTAGTACTCGGCACCATCTAGGCCTGAAGTGCTCCCCCAAGGGTTTGCATTAGGCTCAGAAAGGATGAAAGAATGAACTAACAAGATCAGAGCTGTAGCAGGTTCAGCTTTAGGGGCCACAGCAAGTAAATTTCTAGTTTGTAACACTTGCTTATTCCTGAAGTTATTAATCGCTCCCATGCAGTATTTATAGCTGGGCTGTCTGCTTCCCTTCCCCCAAGCAAAACTGTCACTATTTTAATGCTATAATAAGCTGATTTCCTAATGTATAACTTCAAAGGGAAAGTTTCTTCTTCTGCTTGATAAAGTATTAATGGGGATAACGAAGCATGATGACGTTACACAGAACCCCAAGAACCCTTTTGGGGCTCCAATGCAGCACAGTCCCTGGCTGGCAGCTTTTGTTCTTGCAGGTTATCTAATAAAGTTGCCTGCAGGAAGCTCTCTGTCTTCTTTCCCAAACTGCAACCAGGGATTAGAAGGATTTTCCCAGCACATTCTGTTCCCTTTACAACACCCAATCAAGGTCATGTCAGGAGAACGAGCTGCAGAGGAGGCCCCTTCCTTTCACACCTGGGAGGGTTTAGCGATGAAGTAACAAGTTGGGAGGGATGAAGGAAGAGGCAAGAACAAGCCAGAACAAGGTATGGCTTAAAGACTCCTCAAAAGAGTGCAAAAAGGATGTATCCACCATCCCAGGCTGCATCTGCCAGCCAGACCCACTGTTGATGATACCCAAGGTCACATACAAGCTACAGCCAAAAATGCTTCTCCCTTTCAGCTAGGAAGGGTCTGGTGGAGCTCCCTCAGTCAATATTTGATGCACAAACATGTCAGTTTAATCTGTCAAATATAGCACATGCACCTGTCCTGGCTTTTCAACACCAGCCCATGCTCCTGCATTGAGATGAATTTGCAGGAGCCACGCTCCAAACTGCTTGAGGAATTCAAACATGTAGGACGGCTGGAAAGCTGTAAGGGGAGCTGTCAGGGGAAAAGAAAGCTGAAGAATAGCTCAGACAGCAGTTCTTGCTGGGGGCTGGAAGCCACGGGGTGCCAGTCATGGACAGGCATCTGCATTGCACAGAGATAACAGAGGTGCTGAGCTGCAAGGAACATCATTTCAGATGAGACCTCGCTGCCTTATCGTGGCTGTCAGCTCTGATGCAAGGGGATAAATGCAGCTGTGCTCCATGGTGATTTATTCGAATTCCCATTCAGGTTTTCAGATTCTATAATTTCTTTTTTCAGCATTGCCAAGGCTTCTTGGTAAAAGGAAAATGCTGTGAAACTTGGGAGAACCAGCTCTGTGTGTGTGCTGCACATGGGCAAATGCAGCACGGGCTAGGCTGAGGTGGAGTGACTGGGTTACACCTTGGGGGTGGTGCTGAGCAATCACTGTTTATGAGCTTTCTGTCAGATCTTTCACTGCTTTCCATCTCATTTCATAATGACTGGTATAGCTGCTGCCATAGGCCTCAAACACTCAATTTCAGTTATTTGTCCATATATTCAATATCCAGTTGTTAAATCCGAAGAGTACTTACACGAAAAAATGGTTTCTATGCTACTGGTGCCATCTCACAGGTTTAATGTCACCCCTGGCTAACCTCAACAAGCATTTCAGCACCCCAAGTCATTATTCATTAAAGGAATATCAGCTTCTGACCTCTGTAATGGGTCCAGAGCTCCATCCTGCTGTGATGGAGCCAGAATCACCCCATGCCAGGGCTGCAGCACCAGCCTTTCTGTGTGGGAATCACACAATCCAGTTGCTTATTCAGCCTCTCGCAGAGGAATATTCATTAATGTTTACTGATGTAGAATGCACACACTACATTAGTCACAATCCTATAAGTAAACATGTTTTTCATCCACACTACATTAATCCTGAGCCTATAAATAAACAGATAGAGCACAGTCATAGCCTGCTAAGATACCCCCTGCAGAAAGAGAGTTACTGTACCAGAATACAGCACAGAGCAGGGCTGTGGCATTATGAAGAGGCCACAGCTTTGGTTATTATTTTATAATGGGAGGTTATTTAAAGAAAAAATCGGGATTTGGGTGGGCAGGGTGGGGACAATTCTGTACTGCAGTACAGATTTTTGGTACTGTCTCATTTAAAGGTGTGAGCTGCTGCCCACAGCCTTGGGTAACAGCTTCATTATAAAGCCAGCTAAATAAAACTTGGTGTCCCATCAATAGCACTGAAAAGACTGCATCATGCAGAGGCTTTGCCTTACAAGACAAGGAGAATACAGTGCCATCTTGCATTCCCACAGTATCCCTTCCACTTGCCCATCATCCTGAAGGAAAAGCACCGTGCCTTCCAAATTAAATATCTGCAGGAATGACTTCGCCAGCCACAGGAATGTGGCAGCCAAATCTCTGCACACCAGCTGGGATGGAGAGGACACTGTTCCCAAAGATGACAAGGCAGCATAAGGAGGCAGAACATGCTCACCTAAAGTAGGGTTTGAAGCCATCGTGAGTGGATATTGGTGCCTACATAAAAGTTGAAAAAATCAGTTCTTAACAATCCATTTTAGACATCAACCAGCTAAAGAGATGCCAGGAAAGGAAAGAAAATAGAAAGAAAAACCATTAAGATGATGGAAAGGTACAGAAAGAAAAACAAAATGAAATTGAGCCCCTTTAACCTCAAGCAAGTGGGCCTGGAAACTTGAAAATAATTCAATACAAGGAAAGAGAAAGGAAAAAGAAAAGGGAAGGGGGTTAGTATTTAATCTAAGTCACAGTTACACTGGTTGTGTCTTATTCTTTAGCACAGTATTGGGCTAAAGACCCAACATTTTTGTCTTTGCAATCAATAATAGTTGTGTTTTAACAGGTGGTGAACCTACAACTAAGAGCATCTTACAAGTCTCTCTGGCTGTCTGCACCTGCATATGTACAACCTGAATTATGGTCAGGAGGCCATAAAACAGAGAGCACTGAGCATTACTCAGATGGTTGGTATTATGATGCATTGGCTATATTAATTAACTTTCCCCCTGGGAGCTGAGTTTATACAGAGCACAATAAAACACATTCTTAATTTTTAAGACTTTAAAGATAACAAGACAAAATTAGAGCAAGCAATTTAGGCTGCCCCTAGAGATCAGGACTGTTGTGTTTCTCTTTCCCCCATGAGGAGTGGACCAAGCATTGAAGAGGGAGTGCACATTATTGCTAAGGCATGAGATTTACTTGATATTCAGAATACCCAAGACCTGAGCAAATTTGTCCCTAACACTTCCCTTCAAATGTTTTTACTGCATCTTATCCTGTGAAAGGCACTTAAGCAATCAGGAAAAAAGTTGACTATTAGTAAACTGCTTCCTTTTCTGGTTTTCCTTCTCAAGAGGGTATAATCAAGGGAAATGTAATTGTTCATGAAAGACAACATCTGCATCACATATCCATCAAATTTCCACTTGGAAAGATTCCCAGTGTGGCTGTTGTTTGGTGTGCATTACCTTTACACTCATCATTAATGAAGTTGATTTCGTTATTAGAGACCAGGAAGCTGTAACAGGGGGTGATGTTTATGTCCAGAGCATCTGTGTTCTTTTCATAGGAGATGCACTTCACCAAAAGCAGACACAGATGACTAATCCAGTGGCCAAGGTATGTTGACTTTTGATTTTATCTAACAGTAATGAAATGTAACAAGTGCACCAGAGGGATGCATTTTCATAAGCAGACAAGCAGATGGGTGAAGAAATTTGACTTTCTATAAAAAGCTCATAACTGCCAAGCATCCTGAAAGGCCCCGTGGAAGGAGTCATCTCCTGCACAGTGAATTCCCTCAGCAAAGATTCCACATTATAAGTGGCAGCCACTCTCGTTGGCATTTCACATCCTACAGGTGATAAGCCTAGCACATGGCTGCTGGGGGCTAGCCAGAAGCCATGCACTGCCAGACCACCTTTTGCTTGAATTCCTCCAGATTCCCCTCCTACACAGGGGTGGGTGGAGTGCAGGCAGGGAGGACAGAGGTTTAAATGTGAATTGTTCATTCAAATGATTGCACTTCCTTGAGGAAATAATGTTTTTTTCCAGTAAATTGCATTAGAACCTCAGAGGTTCTCTACTTCAAATGGTCCAAAATCACGTGCTGGGGGAGAGGTTAATATCACTGTCACCCAAAGATTAGGCATTAGTCCAGCCAAGCCACAGCAAACCAAACCCAGGCTCTTCCCATTTGCACTGCAACAGTCAGACAGAAAGTTGTATCCTTTCCATACCTTAAACTGGGGAATTTTATAGTTTTATGGAACACAGTGGGACTTAGTTGTAAACCTGCTTTTGTCTGTGTCTGGGCTGTATCTTGGACCAGAGTTGAGATGTCCTAAATCTGCTATGACTGCACTGCAGATATACTGCTACATTTTAGTGGCAAAAGTACTTCAGATCCTTTGTAGCTGTGATCACTGAATCCATCCAAACTACCCACAACAGGCACGAAAGCAATAAAAATGTCAGCAACCAAGTGGGAGGGAGCAGTAAGTGGAGCATTTCTCTTTTCCCACACCCAAGTAGCACCACACTACCACCCACAGCAGCCCTTAATGGCAAACCCTTCTCATTATGTTCACAGCACATAGAACACAAATTTAACTTATCAAAATCAAAATCAATAAGACATTTCTTAAATTACCTAGATTCAGAAGAAACGAGCAAAATTAATTAGTGCTGCTTATCCCAGGGTGAAAGCCTACACTGAAGGTTCAGATCGATACTTTTGAATACATGTGCTGAAAGTCAGTCCCATCACCCTGACAGCACTGGTGGATGGTGCCACTTCTAAAATCCAGGTAGCTCCTTATCAGTATTCCACAAGCTCTTTATTGTTCTAGAATGCTTCTCTCAGAGCAGCAATCATGGTCAGCCTGCTTCAGCACTTCACCATACCAACCTGCTTCTTTGTTGTGCCCGAGTTTTTGTCTTTGGGATTTCCCACACAAACTGATTTTCCTGGTTATTTGTGTTCATTTGCAAGAGGCACAAGTCATCAAGAGCAGACACAGATGAACACTCCACTGCTCATCGTGAGTTTTCTTTTTGATACCAACACAGCATAACAAGCTAACTTGAGAAATGTGTGTTTATAACCGGTCAGCCAGATGGAAAAATCTGATTTGCTATAAAAGCTTATAGCTGCTGAAAATCTTCAGGATTTGCTGGAAGGACTCAGCTGTAACAAATCATGCCAAGGTACTAAAAAGACTGATGGTGCTTTGTCCAAGTGTTGTCTCAGCACCAGCTTTCCCAGGGCCGAGGCTGCACCTACAGAGGTGTGTCAGGGTTCTGTGGACCCTGCTGGCTTCTGGCCTGGCTGTCTTCCTTATTTCAAGGTCCCATGTCCCAAAAAGATGAAACAAGATTTCTTTCTGCTGCTTCAAGGATTGTTTAATTTTTCTTATCAAAATTTCAGAAGCACAGGCTCTGCTGTTGCTTCCAGGAGTACAATGGCAAATAGCAAATGGCTACTCAGAGCAGGTGGCTTTTACACCTTTCATCAACCAGTTAACAACTTCTGCTTGTTCTGTTTTGTCTTTAAAACCATTAAGTATCAAATTTATTCACGTGTCTCTTCTACACTGAGTTCTTTCTACCAATTAATAAATCACAGGAACTTAGGTCAAAGAAGAAAGGAAGAAGAAGGAGAAGAAAGAAGAAGAAGAAGAAAGAAGAAGAAGAAGCTGACACCCTAAATTGTCCATGTTGTCTCTATATAATACATAGAGCAAAACCTAAAACTACCACTACACACTCTGTGCTGCACTAAACAAAAATCTTTTTCATTTCTCTGATGCTTCCAAGTCCGCCCAAAAGTGAAGGGAGCTTCTCCTATGAGTTTAGGTCACAGGCTAAGCTATTTTGAGGAGCTCTGGGGATAAAAGAGACCCCCAGAGAAGGAGAAGTTTTCAGGCTTTCCTGGACTCCAACAGAGGTGCTCTGGGATGTGCAGTGTGGAACAGCTGGTGCTGGGGAAGGGACCAACCACAGGTGTTCCAGGGGTTTGAGCCAGAGCAGCCCTTCTCTGGAGGCACTGGAGGACTGGAGCATGTTCCCACTACCCAGCTGGGTTCGTTTGAAGGGGGCCTGCTCTGAGCTCTCAGAGATGGCTCTGCCATGCAAACCAGGGCACAGGAAGTGGGGACAATCAGGGAATTTGCTTCAAAAGAGCTCAGTCACCCAAACCACAGCACCACTGCAGACAAATACACACACACAGAACTTTCCAGGACAAAGAGGAGCCTGAGGAGCAAGTTCACAGTGTGGAGTGTCTGTCAGCTTAAGCCAGAGCTCACCCCTTTACAAACTGCCAACACCCTCTGACATCCAAGTCCCTGCCTCAGCAACATCTGAGCGACATCAGCGCTCAAGGGCCTGAAACCCCAAAAGGAGCAGGAGATGCTTGTGCCAAAAGTCCTCATGTCAGAAGCTGTTGTCTGTCAGGCCTCCAGATCCAGCCTGTGCTGGAGGAGATGTCCACACCATCCTGGTGGATTTCAGACTTCCTCAGCACACAGAGACTCCTCTCAGCTATCCCTGGGAGTCCAGTTTCCACAGCCCCTCACCTCCTCTACACCCCAAAGCCACTGTTTTACTTTCTGCTTGTTGCCAATCTGTATTGCAAGTACAATCCAAATGAACTTGACTACAGACTACAACATCTCCCCATCATCCACAAGCAGAGCACACAGAATACATATTTTTTTAGTCTTCACAGGAAAAACATTTCTTTTGCACCTAAAATGAGATCTGCAGAGACAAAAAAGATGTCCAACAGCTGCCATGGGCTGTTAGTCCAGTTGAACTGGAAGCATATCAGAGCCAGTGAGTCCTTTCAAGGCTCTGGGAAAGACCTTGCCTCTCCTCTATGTATTTTTTTTCTGCTTCAGGCACACACAAATTTTATCCTGATGAAAAAAAAAATGCTATTCACTTTATAATTTATGTTTTTGTGAAAGGCAGTTTTCATATTTTTGTCTCTGAGTCTCTGGAAGCCTGGATCATGAAAGGGTCAAGGTTCTCCAGCTATCCATGCTTTCAGGGCAGGTACTCTGATAACAATAAAGTGTCTGTTCAATATAGATGAAAACAAGAAATACCCACTCTGAAACAGCAAAAATAATCAGCTGTGCAGATTCACACTGGATTTCGACTTGTAATATGACAGATATCCTTAAAAGCACTCTGGAAGCAGCTCCATCAGCACTAAACACTTACTAAATGAAGCTCTTGGGGCCACACCTGCATGTCTGCTAAATGCCAGGTTCCTCGTTTCATGCCCCAGTGAGAATTCAGCTTCCCCCTGGCAATGTGGAGAGCCCCAACACACAGCCCTACAGTGGGAAGGCACCAAACTCATCATCATCCCTGCTCAGGTAACACTCCTGCCTGTTTGCCTGAGGAAAGGGAGCATCACTGGAAATCATATTCTGCTGCTTTAAAACCCAGCAGTGATGGCTGGAATCCATAAATCACATTGGAGGGGTTTTTCTTCCCAGACTTGTGGGACTGCTCCAAGCATAATTAGGTTTTGGGTTTACAAAAAATGCCAGCATCTGTTGCCTGCTCTGTGCATGCTGCCAGTCTGAGGGGACTGCTCCGGGCTCACTACAGCTTTTGTTCTCACAAATAGAGAAAACTCTGTCAAGCCTGGAGCAGGGCTGCTGGCCAAGGGACTCTGAGACTCACATTATGTGTGGGACTGGGAGCAGAGGGGGAAGAAGGAGTAGAGGAAGGATATTGAGCTCAGAATGCCTCATTCCCTGGTTCAATTTAATTTGGTGAGTCTCAGTTTAAATTAAGACAGGGAAAATTCCCAATAACAGCTTCTGCCAACAATCCCATTACAAAATAATGCTGGTGTAAAATAATCACAAACATATGCATATCTTTCTCTTTAAAGTCAGTTCCAAGAATTCAGAGACTGGCCAAGCCCCTTGCTGGTTAGCAAGGAAAGATCATTTCGTTGGATGAAAAAGCTTTCCTCCCTCATTCACAACAGAGAAAAACATCACAGCAACTCCAGCAGAGCAACCCCATCTCCAGCAACCCAGGGTGCAAGGGAAGGTTTACAGAGAGGACCTGTTAGTCCTTCTCCTCCACTTCTTCCAGGACACTCCACAGGAGCTTCTTGGGGACACAGTGCCAGCACCATCCGTGGTCATCACACCCACATGGAACCTCCCCCCAAGAGCTGCATAATGCAAAACCTCAGCCTGTGGAGGCTTTAAGGGATGCCTCTGCCTTTTTTATTCTTGACAATTCTCTAAGGACTGCTCATACTGTGACAGCAGCAGCTGCAGGTCACTGCACACAGGATTGCAGTGCAAACAGCACCCTGGAGAGCCATGTGCCAGCCCAGAAACTTCTGTCAAAATCCAGCTGAACTTCTAAGTACATTTGGGTTCAAATCCCTTGAATTCCATCTGATTGAGTATTATTTTCCTTTCTAGATAATCAACTCCATCAGTTCCTCTTGTTTCAATCTGAACTCCTGGCCTGTTTGGGCCCAGTACCTGGATCCTCTCCCTCAGCACAGTGCAATTTTACTTTCTCTGTACAATGTGATGCAAAGCCATTGCTCAAGCTTGATGATGCTCTTCCTTTCCCCCTCTGAAGCCCAGAAACACTTCCAGGAATCCTCCCATCATTTTTAAAGTGCTGCTTCACTTCTCCAAGTCGGGAGGAAATTCACTTCCATACCCCCAGCATCTCCCACACACAGGGTAACCCATTAGATTATTTGGTTGTAAGTAGCACTGATTCTAACTCTGGGGACCATGTTCAGCCAGCTCAAACCTGAATACATTTTTAGGGATACATTATGTATGAGAGTATAGTTATCCAAATGGAGTTAAAGAAAAAAAATAATAACAGCTGAATCTTGAGAGAGGGAAGAGTCAAATTACCTATCCTGCCTCATACCACAGTTCCAACACAGGAAATTTAGGAAGTTAATGTGAACATGTATTTCATAGCACAGGGAATTGGCACGTGGCAATATATACTCTATACTGTCAGGAGATGAGTGGTACATTTTCACAGACATTATCCATCAGGTGCCTCTTAGCCAGGAGGGACAAGCCCAGCCAGGGACAGGGTCAGCAGCACAAGCCTTTGCACTCTGTCTTTGCTACAGCCACCAGTAAAAAATTACAATAAAACCAAAGTGAGTTGTCATGCCATAAAACACAAGGTTGTGCACAGTCTGCCCAAGGAGAAGGGCAGTACTTCTGCACAAATAAAGCAAAATCTACCACAAATTGTGTCTAAAACTTGTGCAGAGTTGCTGGAGACTTTGCCCTCGTACACCAGGCTCTTTGGCCCTGCAGGTTTTCTGTCAAAGAGCTTTGATGCCAAAAGTACCAGGTTTGCAATTATATCATTTGCCTTTTCTTTTTTTTATCTAATTTTCTAAAAATGTAGAGGAAAGAAATATTTAACATAATATGATGAAGGACTAATTAAGAAGTTCCTTGAACTAAAAAGAGTAAAAAAACATGAAGTGGACATGTAGAGGGAAAATGGTATAATGATATGCTACCTCTACATGATTAAGAAGTTAAAATGGTCTATGAAAGAGAGGTTGTATTGAAGGCAAAGTAATAGACCTATTTCCAGCACATTTCAAACAAAAGGCCAGGAACATGAGTTGTCAAACATTTCTGAGATCAAAAGACTTCTGGGGAGTTGAAAAAAGTTAAAAGAAACATATCTGTTTGCAGTAAGGAGGGTAACCAATGCCAGAAATGAACATTTTCTTCTCTCAAGTCTGCTCCTGACCAGCAGACTCAAACCCAGGAGAGCTCCTGGGGGGTTCCCAACTGCAGGTTAACAGAAAGGCACCACACCTGTCATCCTCCACCGAGCTCTGCAGGAAAAGGGAAACACAGACAATAATATCTCAACCACACTGTGTTAGAAAAACCTGGCTTTCCTCCAGCACAGTCCTGCCCTGCCTGCCTGAGAGACAAACCATCACTATTTGGGAATGACTCAGTGATGCCTTAAATGGCTGCTGAGGTGACCAGGAATACGTGGTGTACACACTGGAAATGGTGGAAAATGCCACCTTTGCTCTGTGGTGCCTGTTAGGGGCCAGCTAAGCAAATCCTGGGGGGAAAAGGACCAGGGTTACTGCAGGCACTCTCCAGGGCACAGACAGATCGCTGCTTTGATGCTCCACCTGTTTTGGTGCAAAATGGTGAAGAGGTGAAACATCTTGAGAACAGCATGAAACCCCCCCAGTGCCTCAGCCCTGGAGTGCCTATCAGTGCAAGTGTAATTACCTCCTTCATTAGCAGCCCTCAGGCTGCTCTGAGGACACAACCGCCTCCTGGTCATTCTGAAGTGCTAATCTGGCAATTTCATCAGAGACCATCCAGATAACTGTGGAGCCAGGGTGGTACAGAGTGCCTTGTTCTGAAAAGCCCTTCTGTCCCTCTCTCTCCCAGTCTAACCTTGTCCAACCCCCCAGCAGCAGCCACGCCAAAAAGACAACACCAAGTCAAGCAATAACTTTTGGGAGCTTTTTAAGGGACTGGATGCTGCCACAAGCAGCAGCCCCAGGCCAGGTTTGGAGGCCTGCTGGCTCCAACACCCATTGACTGCGGTGGGATTTCACATGTGAAGTATGTGCAAGATCAAACACAACCATCACTGTTACAGCAGCTCTTACAAAGGCACTTTATGCTTCAGAAATAACTTGAGAGCTGCAAGAGGAACAAAAGAAGGTGAACATTATTGTGCAGCTGAATGGAGACTCAGCATTGCTTTGCACACTGCTTGTAGTGGAAGGGCTCCAAGGCAATTCACTCTCCACCGTAAGCACACATGAAAGCCTGGGACTTTTTCTAAAAACAAGAGAACAAAGCATGAATCCTGAGAGTTTTATGAAAGCCAAAGCAACACACACAGAGCAGTTGAAAGAAATAAGCCTTTGGCAGCTCTAATTTGTAAAACATGGCAAAGCAGATCCTGCGGTGGCACTTGATAAATCTGCAAATGCCTTGTCACAACCTTGTGACACCGTGAGTTACAGGCTCCAGCCAGACACTTCCACAAGTGTGGCTTTTGAAACAAAATCAGGGGAAACAAAAAAAGAGAAAGGAGATATAAATCATTAATAGAAGAAAGAATGAGGTTGGGGGGTTTTTTTAGCTCTTTTTATAGGATTGTGGCCATCCTGAAATGTCATAAAGAGCCTCTTTTTAGAAAATACCACAGATCTATGGTACAAAACAGGATTTTGGAGATCTTTCTTAACACAAAAGGAAAAAAAATCAAAACTCTGACACCTCTGAATGGGGAAGTCCAAGAAGTACCAATACCTGCTGGTTTTACTAGTGGATTACTACCAGATTTAATAATGATAACTACAAAATTAACTAAATTAATAAAAATCACATACCAGCCAACAATATTTAGAGATTTATGAGGCAACACAAATATTTAGAGGGATTTAACCTTAAACAAACTTTATGAGACCACACAGAGTCAAAATAGAGCCCTGAAAATGGATTGGAAAATACATGTTTAAAGTATCTAACATGTAAATGAGGATTTCCATAAAGCACACTCCAATAAAGACCTTTAAGACACATTAGATGATTTTTAAATTAGGGTAAATATTGTTGCTAGCTTACAGCAAGCAACTGATAGGCTTTAGGAGGCCTATGAGGGAAATATAAACTCACTTAGATCTGAGGTGCACAAACAGCAAAAAAGCATTTGCAAGGAAAATTTTGTTCATGGCAGTAGGATCACAGTCAGCAGCTGCACTGGCTAATCTGATCAGTGGGACCTTCGTTTGATGCACCCAAAATAAGCTTTTAGGTAACACAATTTTCCAAGAGACACTTGTGAGACAAATACTTGGTTCATACCAGTCTGAGATACATTTTTAAATCTTGTTTTTATTTTAAATCCACTCTCGTCTCCAGCCTGCGATCCTTTTGCAAGCCTATCTCTGCAAAACTGATGCCATCTTGTGGTGGAAAAAAACCTCCTTCTCCTGAGGGTTTCAGTCTCTTATGGCCAAAATAATCCTTGACTAACTCAGTGTTACAAGAACAGTGATTGCATTCCAAACCAGGAATCTCTCCTCAGGACTCCCAGCCTTCAGAACTGTATTTCTATTAAACTCTAAATGCTTATTCCAGCACTGAGCTTTTAGAAATTGAAATTGCATGCAGATTTCTGCCTCATTCATAACTGAGGTACCAGCCCTGTGGCCACAGTTTTTCCATGGACAGCTCAAACCAAGGCTGCTACTCTCAGAACCATCATCTTTCATGGTAAACAACTCAATTTCTTCTCTTTCGCTGAGATTTCCTCTTTCAAACTCATTACTTTCAGACATCTGCACTCCTGCCCTACTTTTGGCTTCTCTCAAAGCCAGTATAGCTCACAACACTCCGTGTCCCTCCTTCCTTCCATCACCCAGAGAAGTTTCACTGACTTCTAGATGGTTTACTGATTTTTTTTTCCATTTTTTCTACTCTTACTGTTTTTTCCAAACTATGTTTTCTACATTCCAACCTCATCTGTTTCACAGAGGTCTTGTCTTCCCTCCTCCCCTCTGTGCATGAGCAGACCCTAGCAAAACAATTCCATCTCTCACTGCACCCTCCCTGCCCTTCCCCAGGGTGCTGGGAAGGGTAACATATTTTGGATGATGCACTGAGAAAGTGAGCTGGTGGATGGAGTGACCAGGAAAAGCAGGCACAGGTCCAGCTCCCTTGCTCAAACTCCTTCCTCCATAGTGTGCCATTGCTCATCAGTCACTTTCTGGCTTTACCCAAACCCACACAAAGTTACTGATCAAGAACCTGCAGCCCCACCTGGGCTCTCCCCATCACTGCTGGGGATGGTATCACTACACCAGGGATGGTATCACCATCCCTTCATCTGCCTCCTGACACCCTGCCTTGCCCAAGGATGTCAAGCAAGCTCTCTTGTGTTTCAGGTTGCAGAAATGCCAGGCTTTTCTGAACAACAGTTAGAGCTAACTGAACCTACCTACTTTGAGAAAGATTTAATTTGTTGTTCTTTTATTAAGTATTGGATTTTGGTTTCTATAAAGGCAAACAATGTTATCACACAAATCTTAATCTTATAAAGGCAGCCTCCCTTGAATTACTTGATAATTAACCTCTAGGCACAATGCTCATCTTGTTCTGTTATACCTTCATTATCATCAGATTCATTAATTCCATCCTCTGTATGCTAAGACATTGCATGGTTAAAGAGCATTTAGCAATATTTAGAATCTTGCCAGGGTTCCCCATTCTCTGCTGAAGATTTTGCAGAAGCAATATTACACCATGAAAATCAAGAAATTAATTTTTTCCTTAAATCCTTGATATACTCAGGTAATAGTTAAATTAAATTAATATTAGTACTTATTTAATTGTCATTTCAATACATGCTGAGCATACTGAATGGCCTTGAGACCCTGAAGGAGCTTTGCCAGGGGATGGCTGGGGGATCATCCTCCTTCCTGCACGGCTGGAGAAACTGGGATTTGCTGCCATAGGGGATTCTTGGCCCCAGGGGTAAGAGTTCCACTCTCAGGAACACTTCTGTCAGCAGCTGAAGTTGTTAATCCTCCTGTCAGCCAGGGCTCTGTAAGCAACTCATCTTTGTTTATTCCATAGCTCTTGGTAGGGCCTTACACTGCCAGGTTGGACAGAATTCCTCTGTATTCCAATTCCATTTTAAATAAAGCCATTCGGAAGGGCCCAGGAGATTGTTCAGACAGACAGAGGGAAGTGAAGGATGGAAACAGCCATGGAGGTTATGAGCTCAGAGAAACTCTCCAAGTGACACAGGTGATGAATCCAGACACAGCAAAGCCATCACATCGGGGCTGGCATGGTCTGTCCAACCCTGCCAGGGTAAGCTCACCAGGTTATCACTCACTGTAGCTATGACTGAGTAAAATGGGGTGCACACCANCTCTCTCCTCCCTGGAGCTGGGTTGGTGTGGGGCACACCCCTGTCTGTGGAAGGGATCCCAGTGAGGTTTCCATGTTCTGGTGTTCTGAACAATTCCAGAAGAGAAGAAGAAGAAACCAAAGTCCCAGGAAAAAAAAAAAAAACAAAAACAAAAACTTAGTCTCTCTCCTTTCAAACAAAACAAAACAGAGCTGAGAGCTGGTTAGAAAGCAAGGAAAGTGCTTCCCCCCACTCTCTGCAGCAGCAGCAATCACTCCCCACAGCAGCAGAACAACAGAGAAAAGTAGCAACCTTGAAGCACAGAACTGCTTTGAAAAAAAGTTCCTCTGGCTGTTTTTTCCTTCTCTCCCCTCTCAGGCTCAGTTTAAAGGCACAGAACAGCATAAGATTCATTTTCTGGGCATAGAGCAGATGATATAGGATACACCATAAAGCCACTCCAAGCCAAAGAGAAAAGTGAAGAGTGTCCATCTGTATCAGTTTTATAACAGCTTCCATACAGCACCATCATAACAAAAAGGTCCTGTATGAACATCACACATCAAACCAGGTCACTGCCACAGAGAACTTCTGTGACCATTGAGAAGAACAAGTACATGGCTTATAAAAATAGCTGTACACGTTCCAGCTAGAGACATGGGGAGCACAACAGCTAAGGTATCAAGCACAGCAATTTTTCTTTTTCTTTTATTTAGATTACTAAATTAAATTTTGTGTTCTAAACAGAGTATTTTTAGCTTCTTTGTAAATGAATCTCTTTGGCAACAGGTGGAGATTGATGCAATACCACTTGTAGGTGGGAAGTGATACAGATGCCCTGCCAGCAGGTAAAACAGAGAAACATTCCCCTGGAATGCTGAATATATTTGGTAAAGAAAGGAATTAAGTAAATACACGTGCAAATATAGGTAGGCTAATTTAATAGAGGCCTTCAAACTCAAGTGCTAACATTTGTACAGCTTATGCTCTGCACATCTCTGTGTACTTTTAAGCTGCAGACAGCTTCATTCAACAGGACAAATATGAGTTGCACTAGAAGAGCAGGTGAAGTGTCTCTCTGGACACTGGAACCCAGACACAGGATGGAAAATATATTTGATGAAAGAGAGATGGTTAATATTCTAAGTTTATAATACCTGGTTTAGAGAACAAAGCTTGTTCAAATATTGAATTCTGCAAGAGGCAGGCTTCAGTGTCAGTATCTCCTCAACACCGCATGGATCTGGCAGTTCAAAGGTTGTGGTGGTTTTCCTCCAGATCCCTTTAAAAAGCCAGCCTCAGACATTTGCCATGTTACAAACCAGCACTCCCTGGGTGTCTTTGGGAGGTTTCTCGTGGCTGGCTGGGGTCAGTGTTTAACTGGGTTGGGGAGGAGTGAGCAGTGCTGGGGTGCACGAGTCCTCAGCACCACAGCCAGGACAGCACCAGGTGACATCCTGTGCCAGGCATGGCTCCTACAGGGAATGTGCCTTTTCTTTTAAAGGAATAATCCTGACTTCCCAGTTATTTACAAATTTGCAGTCACATGGAGAGCTTGTAAAGCCTCCTGCTATCCCTACCCAGTTTTTAGCTGGGCTCTGGACCAGCTCTTAATGACACTTGTGGGTGATGGATTGTGGGCTGGCACTGCTGCAGCAGGGATGAGAACACAGGCTTGGCTGTGGACTTCCCCAGAGCAGAATCATGCCCAACAAATTAAATTAAATTCAGTTATACTGAAGACTGTGACCACTTAGGAACCATTAAAACATCAGTTAATTAAAACTGGATTTACCAAAGGTGATGAAACAAACTGATCTGTTAATCAGTCAAAATCAGAAACTGAACAGTTATGGGGAGATTTTAAGGTGATCAGACAATGGAGCAGGTTTCATTTTTTTACATTTACTTGCCTTTGTAAAGCTGCTTCCTGACACAAAAGAAAAAAAAGTCTTCAAAATGTTAGAGATTCCCTCTAGAAACCACAATGGAACCCATCCATAAATCACAAGATTTGGGCAATCAGTTGTAGCCTCATAAGATTAAAAATATCAAAGAAAACCATTTAATTGAAAGGGTTCAGTTAGTACTAAAACCAGCAGTACAAATAATCAAGTAACTGATCTTGATTTTACCTGTTGCTTTTACATTTGCTCGTAAACAAATCCAGACAATCTCCCGTTGTAAGAAACAGGCCAACTGAAAAGGTATTTTCTAGGAAGGGCAGAATCAGAGGAATCTGCCTGACTTGTTTAAATGGTAATTATAAAATGAGATCACTGCAAAAAGACACAGATTTCTGAAACAAGGACCTGCTCCTTAACAGCCACATTAAGAACTGGTGGCGTATGCATGTCTCATCTCACATATCTTTTCAAAAAAACTAATTAAAAACATGGCATGGTGTCAAGCTTTTGTGTAAGTCTAAATCTCATTTCCATAAACTAATAGAAGCTTTTCTGGTTCATCAAGAAGCCAGTGACAGCACAGGCAATCAGTGCCCTCCTAGGCAGTGCCCACTTCTGGGTTATGATAGAAAAGGGAGATGCTAATAACCTCGGGGGCCTTATTTCATGAGTCTCAAATAAAAAAGCCCTCGAGGTAGGAGGCAGAGTGAAACAAATAAGGAGCTCTGATTTCTACCAAGAGTAATTGTTTGCCCTGGAACCACCTGTACCTGCTCAACAAAATCATAGTCTCTGACCTCCAGAAATTACTAAATGCTACTTACTGTGTTGAGTAGCTTGTAGGTAATGTCACTGAGACTTGAAATTTAAATATTGTTTCCATTGGACTTGAAGCCCAGAATTCAGCTGTTGGAGAGCAGCATCCACTCATCTTTCCCTGTCACCTTCACCCAGGGATCAGCAGCTTTGGCAGGATCCAATCATTACATAAGAGGAAAACAGCTGAATTCCTCCCAGGCATCTTTTCCATATCCCAGCTAGAGAGAGGCCCTAAACCTCCCACTTTTTTTCTCCATCAGTAAGGGATGAGTTTCTTGAGGGGATTAGAATTAGCAGAGAATCAGGGTGTGAAGAGGGCTAAATCACAACACTGTTTAGGTTGGAAAAGCCCTCCAAGAACATCAAGTCCAACTGTTACCCCAGAACTCTCAAGGCCACCACTATATCATGTCCCCAAGTGCCACATCTGCATGTCCTTTAAATCCCTCCAGAGACACCACCACTGCCCTGGGCAGCCTGTACCGGGGCTGGACATCGTTTTCTGTGAAGAATTCTTCCCTGATATCCAATCTAAACCTTCCCTGGTACAGCTTGAGGCTGTTTCCTCTCATCCTGTCCCTTGTTCCCTGTGAGCGGAGCCCGACCCCCTCCTGGCTGCCCGCTCCTCTCAGAGAGTTGAGGAGAGCGAGAAGGTCCCCCCTGAGCCTCCTCTTCTCCAGGCTGAGCCCCCACCTCCCTCAGCTGCTCCTCACCAGACTTGTGCTCCAGACCTTGCCCCTGCCCTTCTCTGGACATGCTCCAGCCCCTCAGTGTCTTTCACACAGTTCAGTTCACAAAACAGTTCATGACACCCCTAAGAGCTCACAGGCAGCCAATATTAAGGCTTAATTGAGACTGCAACTCCAAGCACACAGGTTTTGCCCCTAAGATCAATTTAAAGGCTTCCCCACACAGTAGCTCTTGCTCAGCTCACTGCAGCTTCAGGCACCTCCTACTAGAAAAGAGATGACAAAGTACATGACTTTAAAAAATGCCCCTTAAAAACTCCAGCTTCTTGTCTGCAGCTTGTCTGTAATGTGTGCCTCACATGAAATGTGAGGCTCAGATACAATGACTCTGAAGAACAGAGCAGGAAGGATTTATGTCAGTGCTCTTCATCCCAATCTATATGCAAAATACAACACAGGTGCTGGAATTGTGAATTTGCACTGCTTGAGAATAAAATATTTACATTTTTTCCCCAAATACAGTTTTCAGGAAGTCACCCTGAATCACAAAAAGCTTTTGCTAGCCAGGCTCACACTCATTTTTTTGGCTGTGCTGACCCCCAGAGTCCAGTGCTCTGTATGGCACATCCTGAGCCAAATCCCATCAGGTTCCTCATCCTCTTTACTCCCACTGCCACTAATTCAGAGATTTTTCTGGAGTGATTGCTCCCACAGCCTGGGGATGATTGCACCCTGCCAGCACCAGGGAAAACAGACATTTACCCCGCGCTGACTCAAATTGCTGCATGCATTTGAAACTGCAGAATTAGCTAGATAAAGGTGGGGAAAAAATTACATAGGCATTATAATAAAGCACATAGAGAATCTCGTGGGGAAGCTGTCTGATTATATCTAATATCTACAGCCACACACCTGACAAAACCTGAATTATCACCAGATAAGCACCTGCTGGGGCAGAAAGGAATCCTTTATATCTGCTACTTGAGTCTGGAGAAAGCTGATACTATTTTCTAACATACATTTTTAGGACTGTCTAATTCCATTTTTCTGAAAAAACTGTTTGCCATATTAACTGTCAAAAATGGCAATCAGACATTATTAAACACACAGAAAGCAGAGATGGATTAATCTGGGCTAATTACTCTTAGGTATCTGCTGTGTAAGAGAAACTGTTCAGACCACAGTCACAATGTTAAAACCACTGTAACAGACACCAGAACTTCCCTAGGACAGGACAACACCAGAAGCTGAGTGATTCCTCGACTTTTTTTTGAGAGGAACCCCACTTCAATAAGTGAAGAGTCTTTCTCTTGCACATAGCACTAGAAAAATCATAGTTTCCTTTACCCAAATTCAGGTCTCCTTGGGGATGAGGGTTTACAGCTGTTTTCTAAGCAAGTTTAGAATACCTACATACTTTTTTAATGTCACCTTCAGTCTAGAAAAATAAATTAGTTTGTCTTCAGGTAAGAGGCATTTCTCACAACCCAGATGGGAATTATCTTCCCTCTCCCTCCTTCACAAATGACAACCTGATAAATCTCTTATATCTCAGTATACCCTTCTGTGAAGATAAGATCTTTCTTCTTGTCTGTGCTCCCCAAGCTCTGCCTGGCTCTGCACCCCCTTTAGACTGACACTTGTCCCTTGAGCTAGAGGAGCAGCTGAGGAGACATTTGTGAGCAGGGACAGCACCCCTGAGTCTCCTTTGTCACCGCACAGGGGACACCAGCTGCAGGGCTGGTTGTCATTGACACTGTGTGCACATGGGGGACAAAGGGAAAGTGCTGAAGCGTGAAAGAAAGGAAAAAAGTCATAATAAATGGAAAGGAATCAAAGAGAAATATCACTTGATGTATCACCCAGGACCACATCCTGCTCAGAAGCCCTGTATCAGCAAACAGGCTGATGGCACTGATAGATCACCCCTGCTGGGACAGCCCAGCAGGAGCCAAACCAGAACTGACTCCCACCTGAGCCTGCATCCCTCAGACCAGCACCTCGACTGCATCCAGCCCCGCAGTGCATCCCACTGCCAGCAGGACTGCAGTGGGGAGCATCACATTCCTTCACTCAGCACCTGAGGCTGCAATATTTTGCCATAAACAAACATATTAATTGCTGGAACTCATTAAAAGTAGAACAACTTTTCAAGCAAATATCCATCTCCAAGAACAGGTGAAGCCCAGAGAAAGTCTGTGGTGCTCTATCCTGAATGCATCATCTCCTTCTAGAAAAACATTCCCTACACTTAACAGAGGGATGCCAGAATTTTTTCTTCTTACAGAATAAACATTAGGGATGCAGAGAGGAAGCCCAAAGGAGAGAACCCAAGGATCCCCTGTGACCTGGCACAGATGCCACCATCACCACCTGCCAAATGCCCCAATGGCTGCATCCACCTCCATCCCTGTGAGCCCCAATGTGATACCTGGGCTGAGAACTCCCCCTGCTTTGTGCCCACCGCTTCTCCTGCAGCTCCATCCTCACTTACTCTCCCTCTCCTCTGGCCACAGGGGTGTGATATCCTCTGGAACCTGCTCTGGTAATTCCCCCTCGCAGCTGACACTGCTTTCCATGGCTTACACCACAGCAGCTTTCCCAGAAACCAGCCCCTGTTTGCACCTGGTGGAACAAGGATTTTGGGACCAACTGGGTGTGTGAGGCATTTCTTGCAAAGAAAAAGCAGGAGACAGTCCAAAACAGAGAACAAAGCTTCCCTCCACAGGGTGGCTGGGGAAAGGGTGGAGGGATGGATACAAGTGAGGCAGCCAGCTCTGTGCTCCAACCAATTGATCACAATTAAGGTTAAGTCATCAAGCAGGTGCTCCTGCTTTAAGTAACTTGCTTTCACCTGGCTTCCCACAGTTTTTTTCTTTAACTAATATTGTAAAGATATCAGTTTAATTTTGTGTTAAATAAACCAAGCTATTTCCAAAGTCATGTATGCTTTCAAAAACAGAAGCATGTTTTACATTCAAGATACAGCTATTAAAAACAACTTATGTAACTCAAGTGATTTTTGAGACATAAAGCCCTGCTCTTGAAGGTTTTCAAAACCCTCTTTTGCTTGGGTTGTCCATGGGTTGGGACTGGACTATGGTGCAGTCATATCCTGCAGCATTTCTTCTTTCCAAAGTCAGAGCTAAAGGGGAATTTTAAGAGTAATAATTGAGAAAATACTGTGGAAAGAGTATAACATTATTACATAACCAAGAATAAGAAAAACATTGAAAAGTAACAGTTAAACCTCTTGTGGTTGGGAAAGAAGAACAGATCCTTTGGGACAGGAATGCATACTTTAAAGAGCCCTGTTAGAAGTTTTATTGAGTGGAATAAAGAAATCTCTAACATTTAATTCACTGAGCAATATGCTTAGCAGAGGCTATAGATGTTTGTAGTGAAAGAAGGAGGAGGCTCACGACAACATATTTTGTAAATCAAGGCCAAATCAAATGCATTGAGCTTCAGCAGCTGTGCCAATTAAATCTCATTCAATTTGCTGAACAAGAATGTTAACATTAATCACTTTGGCAAATTTCTTAGAATATTTTGTGTCACTGAGTAGTTAAGTGATTTTGTGCTTGTTTACAGTGCAGAATAACATTCTGTGAGGCAATATCATCAGTCACTGAGCAACTGGGGGATGCTTTAGGACCCCTGGGTGGTTCTTAGCAATGTTTCTGTAGTGGTCCTTTGCCTCCTACAGTCTTTTTCAAAAATATCCTACAGATTTTAGGGTTTTTTAACTGCAGTTATTCTCTGCCATCACAGAGCACCCTCAGCAGAAACAAAGAACAAGATTCCAACCAGATCAGAGGCACTTTTGCCATCTGAAGCCTCCACAGCCATGTCCCATCTTGAACTCACATCATCACTGCAGCTCAGAGCACACGGACATGGGGAATTCTTCTTGGCCTTATTTATTCATTTGGGCCTGCAAACAAAGAGGTTCATCTTGATCAGGTGCTGAAGTTCCCACAGCTGAGGTTGTTTCCTGCCCTACGTTTGATTCCAGTTCCAGATGCCTCAGGCACCAAATTACACAGCACCTCTGCTGCAGAACAGGCACATCTCACCCTGAGCTATTCCTACGTGTGTGACACCCAACAACAAAGAGAGGAGCTGATTTTCTCACCTTGTAACCCCACTGGTTTTCCCTGTGTTTTCTTTCCTTTCCTCTCTGCTTTCCCCTTTCTTTTCCTCACTGCAAAGGTGCTTACCCTTCTGAGGTGAATGAGGCAAGGTGGCAGCTACTGCTAGACAGTTTCTGCCCTGTCAAGGGTGAAATGTGGGGTGGAAAACATGTCAGAAGATGAAAATTTAAGATGCAAAAAGAAACAACAATAGCAGAAAAAAAATCAGGCCACAAAATCAAGGTAGTGAGACTTCTCCTTGGATTGCCAAGGCTTCTCTTTAGCTGCAGGTTCATGGATTTATAGATTTATCAGTTTAAACGTGAACAAAAAGGAGACAGCTGTGCAAGAGAAAAGTCATTTTGAAATGAAATAAGGAATAATTGTAAAGTCCCCCAGCTGCACAGAGCAACCCACAACATGTCATTCATTATCCGTGTATCAGGTAATTAAATTTCAGGATCCCACATGGTAAATTTGATGTCGTACATTGGTAATTAACAGATGAGGGAGGCACAAGGAGCATTTCTGGAAAACCACAGGGCTCAGTGAGATGGTTTGTGAGCATAAGGCAAAATGAATTGGGTGACTTGGTTAATGTGTTGCTTTATGGTGTTATTAAGAAATATTGAGCCCTAGGTGGTAAACTCTCATTTTTCATGTTTTCTCTCTTCCCAACTGCATTCACTAAAAGGTTCTGTCTTCTGCCAACGATGCCCTGAACCAAGGGCTTACCCACCCCCAAGAGAAATGCTTTTAACTTTCCTTGGAAAAGGAGCAGAGCAGAGTCTGGGACAGCAGTGTGAGTGCCACCACCCACAGCCAGGGGCAGAGCAACCCCAGGGCTGGTATCTGCTGTAATTAAAGAGGAGACAGATAAAGCCATGTGGAATGATGAGATTGCTCCTCAGTATCAGAACCAATGAAGTCAAAACAGACTCAGAAAAGTTTAATTAGTCCAGTTTTTATTCAAATTAGTGATGGGGAACTACAGTGTGATTTTCTTTCATAATATAAATATGTCAGTGAAGAATGTTTCTTGAGCCATTCATTGCACTGGACAAGATAGCTGTCAAGAGAATTACTTTGCAAAGTCCTTTGTCCTCCACACTCATGTAAAAAAAATCTTTAATTTAAAAAATGAGCTAGAACAGTCAATAAACTTGTTACAGTATACTGTCAGCTACTGAACCAACAAAGTCTGGTTTGCAAAACCAAAAAATTTCACACCCAGGTAAATTATTTCACAATCATTCATTAGCCTTAAGTGTCTTTTAAACATAAAATATACAAATTTAAAATATCAATATTTATTTATTTATTGTCACTGAGGAAAATAATTTATAAACCCATAACCAAAGATAAGGGCAGATGGAAAAGAGTGAATGAGCCCATATTCAGACTATAATATCTAGCAAACCCCCAAACACTGTGACTTTGAGCAACAAATTATGTTCATACAAAAGTGATTTTTGGGCATGATGTGGGCAAAGGGGGAAACTGATTTGATAATATATTAATAATGAATCCCAAAGGTTATGACTGGGCTGCATTCATCTGTTGAACCATCACAATTAGCTTGATGAACAGCATTTATCTGCTGAACCACCACGTGTGCTTGATGAACAGGCATCACACCTCACTGGATATTAAGGATTTTGGTCTCCAAACAATGCAGACAAGAGAACAGTTCTGAGCTTTCATGGTGGTGACATGCAAACGCTGCCAAGTGTACTTATGGTAATTACTTGTTGTACACATCCACAGAAAGACATTGTTTGGGTAAACTGAATGAACTGAAAATTGATTTTAATCACCCCCAATTTATCTATTAGGCAACAATGGAAAAGATGGACTTTATTCAAACGTGTTTAAACAACAGACTGCTCAAGGCAAATGCACCCTGCACTGCAAGCCCAGCAGGGCATGTGCCACAGTGATGCTGTTGGGGCTGGGGCACAGCAAAGTCCCCTTTGGGAAACCCCAAGCCAGAGTCCCCCAGGGGGTCGAGCACAGGGTGACCCCAAAAAGAAGTAACAGAAGGAGCTGAGGAAAGTGTTCATATTCACAAAGGACCAACATGAGGGAGAGGCCAGGTTTGATCTGTAAAGTTTCACTAAAACTCCTGCAATAATTTGTCTGATTTTGGCAACCTGGGGGGGTGTGCCCAGACTTTTGTGGGCAGAGTACCTCTGTCTTCAAGCAGCTCATGCAGGAGCCAAGAAACTGTACAACCAAGTGACAGCTTGTTCCCCAAACTGCCCAGGAACCAAACTCATGGCACAAGAAAATTAAATCAGGGTATTGAAATCGTTGTAAAATAACCAATAATCTAAGAGCCTACTGGTGACTGAGGTAATGGGTTTGAATTTCTCATAATGTGGAGCCCAAGGCTGTCCTTCTAACATTAAAACTACAGCAAGAGTTATCCCAGATTTTTCTTACAACATGACATTTCTTGTGCAGAGGACATACAGAGTCACACCTACACCACAGCCAGCAAAAACTGCACTGGAGTGCACAAATGAGATCCAGAATTCAACAGAAATGTCATTGAAGACCATAAAAAGCAATCCAAAAATTATTTTAAATTGTCTTAGAAAAATATTTACAGTAAAATTTGTTAGCGCTAATGCTATGTTTTCAGTCCTAGAAAAAGGCAATCTGTAAAGGATCTGGCTCAGGTGCTCAGAATGGACAATACAAACACGAAATCACACCAAAGAAAAATTCCAAAAGCATTTTGGGGGTGGGGGCTACAGCTGGTTCATCACATGTTACAGTTGTTTGTATTGCATAGCTGGAAAACGAGGTCACTTGACTTGCATAACACTGCAACGTTTGGGAAGAAAGGGAAGACACAAAAGTGTCATTTGCCATCGAGGAGAACTGGCTGCAGCTGGGAACAGCATCCCTCGTCCCTGGCAAGAGCTATGAGTCCTAGCCCTGTCCAGCAAGCCACAGGTCTGGGCCAGCACTGGGCAGAAATGCCATTTTACAAGAGCAGAAAACCACCAAAACCTGTTTTCCTTACAAGCAAGGAACGTTTATGAATAAATGGATAGCAGGGGATAAAATTATCCCACCTCCAGGTACACCTGTTCTTTACATCTGACAAACACAGCAAATTGCAACCTTGCACCTCTCTAGCAGTACCTACTGATTTTTATCTCCAGCCTACATAAACTCATAGTCTCTGGGTAATATTTGCCTTTGCTCCAGTGAAGCCAGAGGTGTGAGAATGTTGGCTGGGAACTGTTCCCAACCATTGAGCTGTACCTGGGCTGTACAGGAGTTTATAGAGTAGTTTATAAGCTAACTTTATGTCTATACCAGACCTCACAAGGGCCATGTCTGCCCAAATGCTTGTCCAGCCTTGTCCAGTCACCTCAGCCTAACAAGAGATGCTACCTCTGCCCAAAATGCTTTGTCTGTCCCTTTTATCCTTTATTCCTAGGCCAGATGGAAGGGATGCACCTTTTGGGCCAGTGAATTTGAGTCTGTCCCAACTGAGGCCACATCACCTTCCTTGTGCCACCATAAAGGTGCATCTCAGGACTCTGATCCAAAGGCAGCTGCAGTCAGGGAAACATTCCTACTGGGAGACGTTCCTACTGGGATACATTCCTACCAGGGTACATTCCCACCAGCCTCAATGGCTTTTACAGTAAGCCACACCTCACAGGAGAGCAGCATATCACACTATTATTTTGGCATGTTTCACTGCAGATTGTAAAACTCAAAGCAAAATGTTTAAAGGGTATTGTGGAAAAGACTAATTCTTTTTTACTATTTTCAAGACCTCTGATCTTACATACAGTGGAAGGGTAGACATAAAGAGTAATAATGCCTTTTCTTTAGACAGTTTTCCCTTGTTAGTAAAAGCAAGAATATCCAAAGAGGAGTGGGAGCTCCCTCACATTCCCCATGAAGGCCATTCCCTCTGCAGGGCACTGACACAGAACAGGCACCCATCTTACAAGGACATCTCAAACATCTCAAACATCTCATGTGTCATCTCAAACACCAAAGTTTACATATTTATAGAAGTAACCCACTCCTCTACAAAAGCAGCACAAGATGATGTAGCTTAGATCCCTCTGAAATAAATTTTTAAGTATTTTTCTTTTCTACTGTCAAAGGTCACACAGAGCAGCTCTATGGAGACAGAAACCAGCATAACAACACTGGACAGCTGCCCACAACAAAAAGCCTCAGCCGCTCTACAAGGGGAAAACAAACAAAAAAAAGCAAACAACAAGAAAAAGAGTAGAGAAAATATTTTTCTTCACTAGCTCCCTTTAGCTGGGGAGCTTCTGGGACCTCACCCCTGTATGCAGAAGCATGTCAGAGCTCACAGGGAGACACAAAAAGGTATTTTAAAGTCAAGCGTCTTCTTAAACAGAAAACTTTAAGAATTTGGCATATAAATGAGACAGGTCCCTTGCATCTGGATCTAGATTTGTGTGTTCTGAATAATCTTATAAATTCTTCATACTAATAGAGGAATGCTTTCAGTAAGGGCAAGATTAAAATAGCAATTACAGTGACAGTGATTAGTTAATCTCCATGCTCTGGAAGCATTAAAACACTGCAGGTATTTTACTTGGCTCATTAATCCCTGCTTGGGTGACAGAGGGCTCTCGCTGTATGGAATGTCTCTACATTAATGGCACCATAAGGTATTTTTTAACATCTAAATGCTCTATTATGAAATGGCATTGAAATGCTGGACAGAGCTAGAACTGAAGCTTTCAGCACAGCTGAAATGTGTGGCTTGGAAACATTTCCTATTCAAGCAACATTTGTTTCACAGGAGCTATAAACCCCCCTGGGAGCAGCACGTGTTGTGTGGGGCTGTGAAGTTTTGTGGGGTTCAGGTGCTGAGACTCCAGCCCCGGGAAGGCACTGCCCAGCAGGTCCCGTCACGCACAGCACACAGCATTCATGGCAAGTAGAAAAACCACATGGTGTTTATTTCCACAAGCATTTCAGGGATACATACAGCAGTCCAGTGGCATATACAAACGTATGACTGAGACAGCGTCACACTCGAGCCAGACCACCCTGTTCCAGTCCATTTCTGCTGTTTTTCTCCGTTGGAACTCAGAAGTTTCCACTGCCAGTATTAAAGTCCACCCTCCAGGCACAGTGAGTAAGTAGTTCAACCAACAATGTGCACGGAGCATCAGTAGCGAAGAAATCCAGAAACATTCGTTTTTACTCACATGCCCAAACGTAGCAGTTTTGTTTCAAACAAGAAATTCCGTGCCTGCAGTCCAAGCACAGTGTTTATCTCAGGACACATGCCATCGAGAAGAACAGTTGATTGCACCACAGATAACAAGCAACACCTCGTGTCTAGCATGGAACATGTCCCCAGAGGGATTTTCACTTGGCTATGCAATCCACTGCAGAGTGGATGATGCTTGCAACGTATCACTTGTCATGCTAAGACATTAACAGCAATGAGATGGGTCAAGTCAGAGGTCAGTCATCTTCCCAACACCACCTAGCTGGATCCACTCCACTTCTGCTCCTCACATTGGCTTGACCATGTGTCACAAGGGTTTGTGAATCACAGCCACACCTGTTGTAAGAACAGACAGACACAGTTATGGCAGGAGCGTCTCCAGGGTTGCCATGTGGCTGCTATCATCCTGCAAAGACAAATGCCAGCAACGAGGGAGGTGTCTACCACTTCTGTGAAAGTTTCTTCTACTGAAATCAACATAAAATATACCCAAAAAGTAAAATTAAAACGTCAGGGAGCACAGCCCTCAAGTTCATGGATGACCCCACTGCTGCCCGCTCTCCCTGCCTGTTTACCTGCGTAACTCCTCCCTGTGCTCATGCTGGTTGGCAACAACGTCCACTTGTCTGTGCTGGGGTTGTAGTATTCCACCGAGGCCAAATTGCAGGAACCATCATCGCCTCCCACCACGTAGAGGAGACCATTCACTGCACACACACCTCAAAGCAAAGCACAGATGGTAAGACATGGGATAACTCATCCCCCACAGCACGCTGCTGCCACATTCCAATTCATTCCCAAGCAGATCCCTCATCTCCCACTTTTATCACAACACTGATCACATACACCACGAGCACATGAATTGCATTAAAAACCACACATAGACAACTGAGCCAACCACCACAGAAAGGCTTATCGTGGTTACCTGCATTTCTTCTACACATATTCATGTCTGCTACTTGCTTCCAGGTGTTTGTCCCTGGGTCGTAGACTTCCACACTCTTCCTCACCAAGGGCCCGTCGTGGCCCCCGGTGGCGTAGAGCAGCCCGCTGAGCACGCCGACACCTGCCGAGCACAGCCAGGTCAGCCACAGCACAGGGACAGGGCTGCACATCCCTGCTTCTCCTGGCCTCTCCCTGCACAGCCCTGGCCTCTCCTGGACACTTCCAAAATCATGGGCCACATGTGCATCGAGATCACCAAGCATGTGCTCAGCTCTGCTCCCAGCCACCCCGTGGCACTACAGCAGCCTGCACAGGAGTGCCTGGCAGATGTCCCCTCTCAGGAAGCTGTCAGGCTATCCAAGATCAGCAGTCTAGTCCCATGACATTCCTCTGCCTTTATTCCATCTCTTTGGATTGACTTGTTCCCTGCCTCCCAGCCCACCTTGTTTCCATCTGCCTGATATTTTCTGCCAGGACCCTCTGCTTAGCCTGATTCCCCCTTTCAGGACTCTTATCTATGTTTTTCTGGCTGCCATTGTGCCACATGACTTCATCCCTTGGGTGATCTTCCTCTCCTCAACAACTTACAGCTCCAGCTCTTGAAGCTGCCACTTGGTTCCTCTCCTCCCACTCCCACCCACAAAACCTGGCAGCACTTGGCACAGACAAGGTGCCTCCAATGCCACCTTCTCAGGCATTTTTGAAGGTCCCTGGCTGAATCTCTGGGAATGACAGGGATCTTAAAGCTACTTCTGCCTAATATTAAGTAAATTAATTAATTAAAATGTTCACCAATCCGTGAGAGTTAAAACTTCCAGCAACATATCTTCGTTAATAGGTTCAAAAGCCTCTATTAAAATTAACAAGGTGGGATGTTAGTAAAACAGAAACAGATCTGAATCACATCATTTCAACCATGTGCATTAACAGGTATGCAGGCAGGAGAGGGGCCCTGCCAGCCTGATACCAACAGGTTTTTGACTTGCAGGGATCTTTCCTGTTTGGGAAAGGAGAGGACAGGAACAGCTGTTGAGCCAGAGAACAGGCACCACCCCGGCTCAGCAGCTCCATCAGGAACATCTCCATCTGGGAACAGGTCTACCATGATCACCTCCCCCTTCTCCAGATTATCTTAGCTTGCTGCTGCTGGGTTTGGTTTTGGCCAGCCATCTCCCAATGTACCAAGAGGTGCTGAAATCCTCATATGACATCAGGATTCATGGTTCACCTCTGGCAAACAGATAATTAATCTCTAATGGCCATAAATATCCACCTTACTGGGCCACATCCTTGGTCTGGTTGAAGTACTCCAGACGTGCACAACTTGGGAAGAGCAGAACACATCCAAGTGTGAGACCTGGCTCCTGAGATGTGCCAGGTGCTTCCCAGTTCACTGGGAAACAAAGTCACTTAATTTCATCTAAGCCCAGCAGCATACACCTTAAGGTACAGCACCTTAGCATTTGACTATTTTCAGCTGTTAATAAAAACTTTATACTTTTAAGAAATAGTTTAATTGGTAAAATAATTTTAACAAGAGAATGAGAGTCAGAAACACTCTCAAGCTTTTTCACATGAAACTGCCTCCTCGTGCAGTGAGACAGGGCACACAGGGACGGGCCATCCCTGCCAGAAGGGGAAGGGAACCCTCCAGCTAGTTCAGCAAACCCTGGGAGTGCTCAAAAATGTACAGATGTGGCACTGGGGGACGTGGTTTAGCAGTGAACATGGCAGTGCTGGGTTATCGGTTGGACCTGATGACCTTAAAGGTCTTTTCAAATCTAAAAAATTTTATGATTCTACAAGACCTGAGCTGCCCCTGCACATCCCCACAGCCCCAGTGCCTGGATTAGGGTGGCCCCAGGGACTTGGGGACACCTATCCTCATCCCCACTAGATGTCAGCATGGGGACAGCAGCACCAAGCACAGTGTCATTTCTGGAGCTGTACAGCAGATCGTGCTGCAGCACTGCTGGCGGTCAGTGGCACTGGGCAGTCCCCTCCAGTCCCTGCTGCAGGGGCATCTGGGGGACAACCAGAGCCTGAGGAGCTCAGCTTTCAGGTGAGGAACAGAAAACTGCAAAGAAATTTGGCAGGGGAGTAGGAGCATTCCTAACAAAGGACTTGCCACATGGAGAAACACTTGTAAAGCAGCAATCAGAGCAGAGTGCTTCCAACAAAGACAACTCACTAAAATCCATCTCGCTAAAACCCATCTCACTACAGGCACAAACTTCTTGGTGTTTCAACACGCTGCCAACAATAGGAGATACTCATTCTGCTCTCCTGGAAGGCTGCACTGGGCTAGGTTTAAGCATCAAGCAGATACTACAAACCTCTTTAACAGAACTCAAACCAACCGTGTGCGCATATTTGCCTCACCTGGAGCTACAGAAAAGGTACTGGAGTGAGGAAAGAAAGATAGGGTGTAGAGAGGAGGCTCAAGCTGCCCAGCTCAACAGGGAACTCCCGCCACAGCTTAACCTGTGGGGTCTTTTCAGCCCCAAAGAGCAGCTCCCAGGCTTGGCTGCCTGTGGGTAACTGCACAATTTAACATCAAGGAGGACTCACGGCACACACTGAGCATTAGATCAACAGTGTCAAATTCCCATTCACCTGAAGGTGATTTTAAATGCAATGCATAAGAGCTCTTATCTCTTTCAGATAGGAACAGTCACAGAGAAGACAAGTTGCTTACTGGCCCAAGATCATGTAGGAAATTAGAAACCATCAGGATTAGAATTCAGTCCTTTTACAACAGGTCCTTTCCTCCAATCCCCCAAATCACCAACTCTTGCCAACAAAAAATTTACTAAAATCTAAGCTAAGCAGGGGCAGTCTGAGATTAATTTTGTTATCTTGCACATCACCCAACATGCAGATGTGGTTTGTGTTGCAAAGCACCCACTGGATGTTTGCAGGAAGATCCAAAATGAAAATCCATCTGAAACCCCCCAGTGATAGGGGAGAGGGAGGTGCAGCTTGGCTTTCCCATGCCCAGCTGTGTCTGCAGCTGGTGATTTGGAAAGAGAACTCTTTGCTTACAAGTGAGATGCATCTGAGCAGGGCTACTAGAGACACTGAACGTTATTTCATTAATCCAGAAATTAATCTTAATTTGGCAAACTTTGTCAAAGTCAGGAGTGCTGCTGAGAGCTTCCAAGCCACTCCACTTTTACCCCTCACGGGAAGAGGGGGCAAATAAGAGTTTGCACTTGCAATCCCAGCAATGCCAAATCCCACTTTTGCATCCTGTGTGTGAGCAGAGAAGGTGGTGCCCATCCTGAGCAGCCGTGGGAGCCAGTACCTGCCCCGCTGCGCCGCGTGCTCATGTCGGCCACGTAGGTCCACTCGTTGGTGGCGGGGTTGTACTGCTCCACCGTGCTGAGGCACTGCCGCGACGCTCCGTCATAGCCCCCCACGGCGTAGAGCTTCCCTGGAACACACACAGCCACGGCTCACATCGCAACCACAGCCCGGGGGGGACACATCCTGCCTGAGGGTGGCTCTAGGGACACACCTAAACCTGCTGGGATGTCTGGGGAAAAGCCTAGCGAAGGGATCCGGAGTGGACTCACAGACAGGAGGGACTGTTTGTAAAGCTGTTGAACTGTCAGTAACACAAGGATACAACACAACAGCTTAATCAGAAGTTTTTGGCCCAGAGAGTTTTCCAAATTATTTGCTGTCCCAGAAGAGGGCATATCAAAGCGTGTTCTGCTGATGGAGGGTTTCCCCCCGTTCAGGTGTTCCGTCAAAGGCTGGCACTGCGCATTAATTACAGCATCACATGAGCAATAAATATGAAACAGCCTCTTACCATGATGTAATACCTGCAAAGAAACCTAGACCTGATTTTGAAGAACTTGAGCCAAACCCAGCAATCCTGCGAGCACAGCTGAGACCAGCCTGGTCACCCCTGCCCAGTGATGACAGCACAGAGATACACCATGCTGTGCTGTGCTGTGCTGTGCTGTGCTGTGCTGTGCTGTGCTGTGTTGTGCTGTGCTGTGCTGTGTTGTGCTGTGCTGTGCTGTGCTGTGCTGTGTGTGCTGTGCTGTGTGTGCTGTGTGTGCTGTGCTGTGTTGTGCTGTGTTTTGCTGTGCTGTGCTGTGTGTGCTGTGCTGTGCTGTGCTGTGTTTTGCTGTGCTGTGCTGTGTGTGCTGTGCTGTGTGTGCTGTGTGTGCTGTGCTGTGTGTGCTGTGTGTGCTGTGCTGTGTGTGCTGTGCTGTGCTGTGCTGTGTTGTGCTGTGCTGTGTTGTGCTGTGTGTGCTGTGCTGTGTTGTGCTGTGCTGTGCTGTGCTGTGCTGTGCTGTGCTGTGCTGTGCTGTGTTGGTCTCTGGGACATCTGACCCTCCCTGCCTCAACTCACTGAAAGCTGATTAACACACACTTACTGAGACCAGAGGAGCACAATCAGGTATCATGGGACTACACCATACATGAAACAAGGCTGATGCTCTACCATGCCCCTGTTCCCAGGCCTGACTGATACTCTTCCCTTGTCTCCCTGTATCATCTGTCAGCTTGTTTTGCATTTAGGCAGTAAACTGTCTGGGCAGAAAGGGATTCTTCTTACTAAAGAGCCAGCACAGCGCATTCTGGTTCAAGTCCAGGTCTCCTAGATTCTACAATAAACAACAATTAATAAAGCTCAACAAATATGTAGAAAAATTCTAACCTAAATTGTTGTACAAAACCTGGAAATAATATCAACTCTCAATCCATGACAGCAGAACCTGACCATGAATGAGCTGTGCAATTCTCTGCATGCAAGACTCCCAGCAGCAGTTATCTTCAGTCTTAGGCTTTTTCATCCTCCTGTTTCTGGATGTTTGCAAGGCTCCAAGAAAAGGCTGGCTCTTTTCTTTCTCCCTCAGGCCCACTCATGGCCTCCTTCTACATCTTCCTGTCTCTATGAACATTTCAAACTCTTATTTGTGCCGTTGGTCTTGCCCAGTATTTGTCAATGAATCAGGCAAGAGTGCCAGTCCAAGCAAGTCAAGATCAATTTCCCCAGCTGGCATAGATTATTAGGTATTTTCAGTATTCACAGACATCAGATCAATTTTGTCACATTCAGATGAACCCTGTGGATTAACTGCAGGCTGCAGCTTGTTTCCTACACCAGTATGATCAGCTCTTGTCCTCATCACATGCCCACATTATTTTTAACATGGACTCCAACATATGCAACTTACTTGCGCTTTCAAACAAAGCAAAAGAAAAGGACTTCATGAGTCTCCAGTAGAAAATCTGTCCATAGAAATGCATCTCTCAGGTCCATATTTAATTTTTTTTCTGCATTTGAGCCACTTGAGCAAATTCCAATGACTGACAGCAGCCCAGCACTTTCCAAGCATGGGCCAGTTTTGAAGGAGGTGCTACTTAAATATGCAAATTTAAGTTAATGACCACTATTTATTCTAACTTTAACTCCCTTCTTCTTCTCACATAAACACATTTCATGCACATTAACATATTTCATGTATTTCCCACTCAAACAGGTCAAACCAAATCACTGTAAAGCATTGTTTATATGGTTTATAATAAGGCTCATGCCAACACTGCACTAATTGGAAAGTGCTACACCATGCTAAGGACAAGTTCAAACAAAGCCTTTCACTTGCTACGGAATAGATTTTGTAAAGGAAGAAATGGTTCTTACTTAAACTTTTCTTTCTCCCGAATCCAAACCAAGCTGCTCAGTTCCAGCTCCCTCAAGTTTGGTGCTGACACAGAGGTGCCAGCAGCTGCCACCATCCCCCCAGGCCTCCCACCTTTCTCCGAGCTGCTGCAGCACCAGCCTTTGCTATCATCAGCTCCTGCTCATTTCGGAGCCACAGCAGAGCGTGCCGTGCCTGATGTCAATAAACACAGGTTTTAGTATTCCTGCCAAACCACCAGCTTGGGGCTGTGGGACGAGCTCTGTTCCTGTTTCTCTGGGTGAGCAGATTTTCCGTGATGGGTATTCCATCCACGCAGCCTCTGCCGGCAGCAGCAGCATCCACTGCACAACAGCACTGGCTTTCACCAGCCAGAAGCAGCCCAGGAAGAATTTGGATTCAAAGAAACCTGCACACACCTAATTGCATTCACAGGAGGCAGGGGCTGGTCTGATACAGGTTTGAGGCTCTTGGAAAGCTATACATGATTTTTCACCAAGATAAAGAGGAGAATGGAAAATGTTGCAGCAATTACATCATATAAAATCAATCTTTCCCAACTGGTCTAGGGATCAGTTCTTGCCTTTCCCTCCTACTGCACTTAACCATTCAGGCTTCTGTTTGACACAGTAACATTTGCTTGATGGAAATGGCTGCTGATTTTCTTACCCTCCACAACTCCAACTCCAACACTGCTTCTTCTTGTGTTCATGGGAGCCACAAAAAACCACTCATTGGTTTTATAGCTATAGGCCTCAACTGATGCCAGACCTAGTTAAAAAGGGGATACACAGGTTTTCTAATTAAAAAAAAAGAGAAGAAAAAAAGATTGGTGTTGCACTTTCATCTGCCTTCCACCTCCTCCCAAGCCCTTAATTCCCACCACGCTCCTGCAATCCCACTTCCTAATCCCTTGCCTTTCAGGCTGGGACCAGCATGTCAATGCCCCTTCTTCTAGGGATGGCAAAACTGCTACCCCATCACCCCTGCCCTGGGACTGCTGCCTCTCCAGTGTGCTGAGGACACCAAGGTGAGTAGAGTCCAAATTCCAAGCCCAAAAGCCCCACATCCTTTCAAGTCTTGCAAAGGTTTAAAAATTCCCCCAGACCCTGCTGCAATAGTTAGTTCAGGGCTTAACCAACCGGCAAAGCTTTACAGCAGAGGCAGTGGTGTGAATCTAAACACGCAGCTATGCCAAGATAAATCCCAGCAACACACACCCTGTAAGATGTCTTGCTAGTATTTTATTCACGTTGCTATGAAAAATTTAACTGAAACAAGGAAAAATCCCTTTTCAGCCCAGAAAAAGCATAATCACACAGAGAATGAGGCTGAAAGAACCATATGTATCACTGAAGAAAATAACAAGGGTGAGATTCTGTGCCATTACTGATGGGTCAGAACACGCACGTGGGTAGTCACAACACGCACCAAACCCCATTTCTGTCTCCTTCACTGCAGAACCATAGAGGAAGGGCACAGGAACCTCTCTAAAGCTCTGCAATCTCTGCAGGGCCTCTGAAAACACTTTTTTCAGGTCGGGCACTGGCTGGTTTTTGCCCGGTCACCTACCGGTGCTGCCATCAAAGCCGCCCACGGCGTACAGGAGGTCGTTGAGCACGGCGGCGCCCAGGGTGCTGCGCCGCTCCTGCATGCTGGCGATGGACGTCCACTGGTCCTTGACGCCGTCATACACGTCCACCGTGCGCACCCGCAGCGAGCCGTTAAAGCCCCCGACAGCATAGACATTGCCCGCCATGAACACCACACCTGAGAACACAGGAGAGGCCTTTCACAGCACTTTTACCAGCGGTTTGGGAAGATCTGCCTCTGGACAGGCCCTGCTCGCCTGCAGGGTGTGAAGGGCAGCTGGGAAGAGCAGAACACGGGCAAGGCTTTGGCGTTTTCTGCAGGTTAACGGTGTTGAAGTCAAGCACGATAAAACATACGTGTCATATGGGAGGTGAAATGCACACAAAAACATGGCAGCATAAGGCACAGATGGAGTTCACACCTGAATGAGTAATTCTGTGAGCCAGAGGGAATACCAAATGGTGAGCCACATTCACAACCCTGTCAGATGTTTTCAGAGGAACTCTCCCAAGTTAAAGATCTGCTCTCAATCACCCACTCCTTGGCACCAAGATGGACTGACTCAGCTCTTTTGATTTTTCTCTAGGAAACCAGCAAGCAAAACTGGACCCCTGTGGGCTGCCAACACAGCAAGGGGGGGAGGAGGAGGGGAAACACTGATGGAGAAACAGCCAGGAGAGAGAGATGATGAAGGGGAGACAGTAGCTATGGAGAGCTGACACACAGGAGCAACCACACTAGAGAGCCGAAAATTCACCTGAACGAGAAGGGAAGGATGTCTGTAGGTGAAGAAAAGGAAGGAATGGCAAAAAGAAAGAGCTGCTTCAGGCCAGGGGCACAGAGGAAGGCTAAAGGGAGGACTAAGGATGTTCACCCAGTGCTGAAAAGCTGCATTAGGAAAAGAAGGTTGCAGCAAATGTTCCCATTACCTGCTCTGCATCTCCGTGAGGGAAGCTCAGCAACCTGATCCCACCGCTCCTCCTCAAAATCATAGCACTCCACACTGCGAATGGCTTTGGGCGCCTGCCCACCCACCACAATCATCACCTGCAGAGGGAAGAGAAGAGCTAGAAAACCTTAGACATGACCCTGGGCTGCTCTCCACAGAGAAACCATCACCACAACCTGGTCAAGAGCAGCTGCCAAAACATGTGCCACAGGCCAGCTAGAAGCCTCTGCAGGGACACTTATTTCAGGCAGTTATATTTCAAGGGGGAAAAATTTCTCTCCAATTTAATGCGTGCTAAATATGGCCACCCCATTTACCCTTCCTCACTGTGTCCAAGGTGGGCAACTTGCCCAATTTCCTCTTGAAATACAAAACCTTCTGGCACCACTGCATACACAAGCCTCATTGCAAAAGTATTTTTAAGTGAAGAAGATTCCAACATAATTTCCACTGGCAGCCCACTGTTTGGTCATTATCTCCACAGTGGTGCTAAAAATAATCAATGCCACTTAGCAAATAAAACGTGACAGCTGCAGTGCCACCTGTGGGGAAGGCGACACTCAGGGAAATCACCAGAGCTGTTCTGACCAGGGGGTCTGGGCTGCTGAAGGATGTGATTTGTCAGCTTCATTAAGGCTTTTGGCTGCCACAGGTGTCGAAGCAAATGCAGGAATTAAACTCTGAATTCCTTACAGGTAGGGAAGAGCTATATGAAGGTGATCAAGGGCAACCTCAGGAGCACAAGAACCTCTCTGCTGGGTCAGCCTATGAGTTCATCCAGCCCCAGACCCCAGTCCCAGCAACAGCAAGGGGTGGACACTGGTGGGAAATTGAGAAGACCAGAAGACCTGGGCAGCATGCAGCATGGTCCTTTCCAAATCTGCCCAATCTGCTGCCAGAAGACAAACTCCCCAGGACACGGGTGCCAGGGGCCTTCAGCTCTGCACTCGAGGGTGCCCATTACTCTGGGCCCCAGCTGGGCACTGAGAACCAACACTTGCACAGGTAGCCAGCCCCCAAAACACCTGCACTGACAAGCAGCCAGACCTGCACTTTGTTCTGCACACATTTCATTCCACCCTCCACAGCCATCAAGAGGGAGGATTTGCTCCCCTTATCACAGCAAATCAGCAGGACAAACATTACCCAAGACAATCTGATTTTTACAAGGCCAAGGAGCTAGAAACAAGATAATGGGGCTTCAAATATAGATAAAGAGTAGGTGGAAAACTGGCTTTAGCCTCTACACGGCAGCTGGGAGTAGCTGAGGGGACAGGATCATCACTTGAGGTCACTCAGGTAAAAAATTCAACTCCAAGCAGGGTTGCTTCAAAAGTAGAGTGCTAGACAGCAACTTAGAACTTGAAGATCATGGAAATAGTGGCCTGTTTGATCTACAAAGATGAGAATGCGATATTAGAAACCGAACTGAGTCTAAATTAACAGTCTGACTACTAGTTATGTAACAATCTCCCAAGGCAAGCTGCAGGGCTTCACACGATTACAGAATTAAGGGATTTCACAGCAGACAATAATCCCTCATCAGCAGGACCAACAGGCCAGATGAAAGTTTCTCTGTAACAGGATTGCTGAAAGATCATCACCTTATTCCCTTTCTTCACAGTTCTAAAGAAGGGAGGAGAGACCTGCAGAAGATTTGGGTTTGTTCTCATAGGTCATGCTATAAAAGATGTTGAGAACCTCTGAACTCTCTGATTTGGTGTTCCTTTTGTCCTTAACTACTTTAGTCCTTGAAGAAGAGCCATGTCAGCCCTTCATGATACCCCCAAAGCAGTGTCCTACCAACTTCATCTCAGCAACAGCAGCAGAGAGGACACTGACACACGTTGCCACATGCTGCAAAACCACAATTTCTCAATGGACAGTCCAGTATCTAAATATCAGAAACAGCAGAGATCTCATACACATCCCACAAAGCACTCTCATTATCATTTGTGCTTGGAAAAATAATACACTGTGGTTTTGATGTCTTAGAATGTCCAAATGCTTACTAACAACTTCAGTGGCAGTCTGTTGAGAGACATTGTGCCAAACTCTGTTTGTCTGTGGGGCACAGGGAAATGTTCCTGTGGTTGTTTTTTTCGTCACTAATAAAGTGGTGGCTGGAGCATCACACGCCTGCAGGATAGATGTGGGGAGTAACAAGGATTATTTATTCAGTTGCTGCTTTGAGTCTATTGAAATTCACTTCAGACTTCCTGCCCATGGGGCTGGGTGCTGTTGTTTCCTGCTTTCCTGGCTTCTGATTATGGATACAGGAAACAAAGAGACACCTACTGTGACCCTCCTCAGCAGGGCTCCACAACTCTTACCAGCCAGCAGCAACCTCCAGCAGCTGCCTGCAGCCACCCCACAGGTCAGAGAGCCACCAAACCACTTGTGGCTGACAAAATGTTTCAAGAGCAGAGATACTCCTTCCCCTAAGGGTTTATCTAAGTTTATCCAACTTAATGATGTTTCCTTGCTGGGCATAGCCCATGCCAGAAGAGGGAGTAAAACACTTCAAAGCACAATCACTGAGTTAGTAAAAGTAGTAAAAGTAACATGGCAAGTCTTGAGCTCCTGTAAAAGACTGAAAATGCCACCAGGAACATGGGTGAGGTGACACAAAGTGATGAACTCAGCTTACCTTTGGCAAGCTAACGGGAGTCCTTGGCTTTGTCCTGGGATTCTTTATCAGTTGCCTTTGATCCAGAGGAAGCAAATGATATTTCATGGCCTCGATAAGGAAGTCTTTACAGGTGTTGTTATTCTTGATCAAAGCTTCTTCTTCGACTGTCTGAGAACATGCATATACAACAAAGATCATTTAAACTGGCACAGGTCATAAGGAGCTTTGTGGAAAGAATATGTAACCTGGAATTTCACTTCCAAAATACCAACATAAAAAAAAAATTGCAGGACACAAACACAGACTTACAGCTCTTCCCAAAGAAACACGTGCAGTAACATCCAAGCTTCTCACATTTTCCAAGATCACTCACAAGAAGTGAGTATTTTATCACCCTCTGCCAAACACTTGATTCAGCAGAGGAGAATTCACCAGGAGCCTGGATACAAAATAAGTGATTTCTTTTCTCTGAGTTAGAATTTTTAAGGAGAGGCAGTATCTTTTATTCCATCAGAAGATACCGATGAATGAAAATAAAAATCATGATGGGTTCATCTTATGAACACCAGTTTTATACCAAAGGTATTGATGTTTTTAGACACATGATAAAAGCATAGTAGTCAAAAAGCCCATATGCCAGCCCTTTCTTTGGGAATTCTCAGCTCATTATCTAGGCCCAGATCCCAGGAATTAATTTATGAAGAAAAATCTCCAAGTCAGACTGAGTCAGAGAGTGTCTCCCCTGCCAGCCACACAGACCCATATGTATGCACAGTACACATCTTAAGCCAAAATTATCACATATGATGTGTTTCCATTAAGATATTTTACCTGTGTATGAGAGAAAAAAGCTGCACAAGCTTGTAACACCACTACCTTGGTATTTCTGGAGTGAAAAATCACAAGATATTAACTTATCAATGTTTCCCCTAGAGGGGCAGGAGCTCTGCTCTTGGCATTGCCTGGCAGAGCACAGGTCCCATTTACAAGAAAGTTTCTGAAGCACACATTGATTTCAGGGTCCACTCACTTTTTGCTTTTATTCTTCTGCTTACAGACTCAGCAACAGACCAAATTACCCATCTCAGACACAAACAGCCAAGCCACTGATAAAGGAGTAACCAGCAGCTTAAGTGCAAGTATTAATGACTTCTTGGCAGACTAACCTGTACCAGGTAATCTCTGGGCAAAAGGGGCAGGCGAACATGCTCCATCAGCTTAGCCATGTGCTCTAAGCGAGATTCCTTCTCATAATTTATCCAAGAGATAACTGCTTCAAAGACCTACACAGATAAAGTACAATCAAACAGGGAAGAGAGAACTGCCTCGCACAGTCACCCACCCAAAATCAGAAGCATGGTGATTTTTGAGCACTGAAGGAAGGGGATGCAAGATCTCCATCAAACAGATGAAAAAGTTGTGACTGCACAGAGTACTAGCAGCACTGTAGCAGAGAGCTGAGCTGACCATGCATGTTAACAAGCAACTTCACATCTAGATGTGCTGTATCACTCTCAGAGCTAAGTGCATGTCCAGAACAATCATATACCTCTTGGAGATTAGCACTGGAAGTCAGCCAGGGAACTTAATGAGCCTGCTGACATTTGCACTGGACATTATTCATGAAACGAGCCACAACAATTACTCCTGATAACAGAGATCTCCCTCCCCCAGGAGCCTGGCCACACAAAGTCACTATGCTCGTATTTAATCACAATGCCAGTTCCACCAGCCCCCAGAAACCAAGAAGTCTTGAGGACAAGTTCCCCACACGCACAGGACAAGCCCTGCCTGCAGCCACAGAGCTTCTGCACTGCGTGCTTTTCACTGCTAAAAATACTTGGATACTCCAGCTGGAGAGCAAGGGCACACCGGGCTTCTGGCCTGAACCAAAATCTAGTTTCACTTCCAGATCCAGCTGGTTGAGATAAGCATCCAGAGCTGGAGCCCGTGACAAAGTGCTCACAAACAGCCCCATGGGCAGAGCCCTCGCGACGCACAGGCACGGGAGAAGCGTCCTATGTGGGCTCCTGTATGAATATGCATGTGCTTATATAACTGTGAGCCTCACTCACAAAATAAAGGCCTAAAAATGTCACCAGGAGCAGGAAAGGAAACACCCAGCAAGGCAGGAAGAGGGGCTGATGCAGTCTCAGATGCTGCACAGCAGGATCTGGATCACTGCAGTGGAGTTTCCCCACAAAGAGAGAATTAAATTCTGACGCATAACTCACATCTATAGGCAATGCTTCCCAAGCTCTCCCACTGCCCAGTTACCCAGGGGTGCTGAGCAGAGACTCTGTCTGTCCTGTGCTTCCCCCCAAAAGCATCCCTGGGCCTTCCCTCCTGCATGCCAGGCAAGCACCCTTGGTTTCAGCTTCCTTCTGGGGTCACCAAATGGTCAGGCCAATTTGCACAGATAATTATTTCTTTCTTTCCATCCCTCCCAGCACTCCCCAAGAAACCATTTTGTTTGGTCCAAGGTCACAAACTTGACAAAATCATCCAAAAATAAGGGCACCATCTTTCAATCTTCAATTGTTGCCAGTAAATGTATTTGCAGGAGGCTTTGGCAGACACATCCTGCCGTGAAGAAGATGAAGAGTAGAAAGGGGTTTCTTCCTCTTAGGCTAAACTATATACTTTTAAAATGCAGTAAAGCACCAGCCTCATTTCCTGTGCCAACAAAGCTCCTGCTGAACTGTTTGGAATTCAGGACACTGCAATGAGGATTTAAGCAACACAACAGGGAGCGGTGTAATCAAACCACAGCAAATGCTGAGGAGAATAACTACTGCAGAGCCTTTAAGTATTTTAAAATTAAAATAAATAAGCAAACAAACATTTTAACTTTGGCTCTGAGGCCTTTAAAGTAGAAACTGGGTTGTTGTGAGATTTTTTTAATTGCAAATGAGTGTGGAAGGAGGATAACGCAAATGTTTAGCTGACAAACATGCTTTTCATCAACGTCTTCTGCACAAAGGCTGAGCTGCAGAACAGGTCACAGGGATGGGACATACCCGGATACAGGTCAGAAGGACAGTGAACAAGTCTAAAGGAAGGTAACACAAATGTGCACTAAGAATAAGCTGCTTCCTTGGTGCTGGAGTCTACTCCTGAGTTAGGCAAGCACTGATGCTTCCCTGCTGTGCCTGCTCTAAAAATAATTATTAAAAAAAAAAATCAGATTCTGGCACCTTCTGTTGGCTCTGATTCCTAATTTAATGAGAAGAGGGGAAAAGGCTTCAATCCAAGACAGCAATATCTCTATTTAAAGGCCACATCTGTTTTCACTCCTGCCGTGCCCTCCCTTCACATGCCATGCCCGCTGCAGACCCCGAGCAGCTGCTGCCACTCCCCCGGAATTCTCCAGCCATGCAGGACCCACTGCCAGGGTGGGATGGACAAAGCAGTTGCCCACATCTTGATTTAGGGCCGAGGCACAGGCTGAGGTAGCAGCTGGCACCTGCCTGGCTGCAGGACCAGTCCCAAGCTTGGGAGAAGTAAATTTCCCACCCTATGGAGCAGAAGGGTAAAATGCTGGAATATCCCCCCTCTGCACACTGCCTAAGGAAAGAGCAAGCCCAGGTGTTCTCCCAGTCTCTCCAGCCAAAAATCCATTTGTTGGAGATTCCCAAGAGTGAGGACCAAACCTTGCATCAGCTTTTGCTGCATGTCAGCAGCATGAGACAATGAATCAATTACCAGACACTGTGCAGAATCTCCAATCCAAAAATCCCAACCCTTTAAAAAATTTCTTTAGACACTCTTCTGAGTTGGCAGGAGACCATTCTCAAGTCCCCCCACTTCATACATCTTTAGTAAATAACAAATAAATATTATTTTTATATGGTTTTTTAGCTTGCAAACAGTAAAAAGAGCCAATTGGGTCAGGTACAGAAAACATTAATAAAACTGTCTTCCAAGCACTGTACTCAGCTGTAGCAAAAACAGCAAGCAGGGATAACAAACCTCTGCCCTATTCTGAAAGGGCCTGTGTAACTGCAGAGGCTGGTACAACAAGGGGGCAGAAGAGAAAGGAAGAGAGTCTTTGAGTGATGAGGAAATGCTGTCACCATTTTACAGTTAAAGCAGATTTCTGTACTAGCAGAGAATTTTTGTCTTCCTGATGGCCTAGGAGTATAAATAAGCCAAAATTGGTGAAGATAAGGATAAATTTTATTAGGCCAATTGGTATTAGTTGCAGGGTGGCAGAGGAAGGGAACACAAGTTCCTGAGGAATTCCAAGGGCAATTCACCCTCCCTGATCCTGGCAGGAGTTGGCTCTAACAGTTCCAAGTGATCCAGGGATGGCAGTGCTCTGGCTCGCAGGGTGCAGTACATGTATGAGACACAGCAAGAACAGGAATGAGAAAACTTTGTGTGAAATCTGGCTGTGACAATTTAGCTCCCAGATTTCTGAAGTATTTTGCACAAGCATAGACACAGATATACATGTGTATGTCTAGACTGGTATACACACATATATACTTTTATATAATTTGTTTTATAATATATATTGCAAACATTAACAGATAGGAAGAATAAGGGGAGGAAAGTGGCTCGTCTGTCATGAGGTTAACATGAAACAGCAGCCTATGAGTCTGTCCTCAATTTCCAGCACTTCTTTGAACTCCAGCACATTTCTTGTTTATGTTCCATTCCCATTTTCTGCCTCTCTCCTGTTATTCAGATCTGTTGTTTTGAACATACAGCTTATGCCTACATTTCCTTCCACTGCCTTGCATTCTCAACAATCTTTTCTTTTACAAGTTCTTTTACAATCAGCTAAAGAAATACTGGGTTTGATTGTGTAAAGCTCAGATGAGGGAAGGAGCATTTTGATTCCCCTGGGCACAAGGCCAATAAAAGCTTTTGAACAATGCTGCACAGGACTGGAAAAAATTGGTTACTAAACTTGCACTTCCCTTTGCAGGCTGCTTGGCTCAGGCAAAGCAATTCTGCTGTGAGTTCGTGCCATTTGTCGTTTCCCTTCCCAGCCCTGCTCGAGTGGCACCTCAGAGCCCTGCCAGCCCCACACCTGCGGAAACGTGTGCCCAGAGCCTCCGAGTTTGCTGGCTCAGGATCAGCACGGAGCATCCTTGTGTCCACACCTCACGTGGAACAGGATTTCTGGCAAGTTTTACAGCCCCTGTGGGCCCAAGCACCTGTGTGTCTGCAGCCCAGAGGGGCTGAGCAGGAGAGCACACGTGAAGATGTGCAGCTTGGCCAGCAGCACTACCTTACCTCATCCCACCCAAACACAGGCATCCAACAAGGGCCCTGAAGTTACAAACCACACAGTCCTCAAGCTCTCCTGTAGCCTCTCACAAGTGACCATTTACATTTAGGAACATGGTTTAGTGGTGGACCTGGCAGTGCTGAATTAGTGGTTATATATAAATATATATATAAATAATCTTAAATGTCTTTTCCAACCTTAATGATTCTGTGACTTTACAATCTCCCCACAGTGACAATTTGGAGGTGAGCTGAAGGACTGGAGGCACATGCCTGTCCTCAGAAACCTTCAGCAGGTCATACAAGAAGCTCAGACCAGAGAATGGGACTGGAGCTCACCAAGCACCATAATCACTGGTCACCCTCCTCCCCAGGACTCCAGACTACAAGGCATATGCCGAATATTTCAACCACAGAACAATATCAAGCAGTGCCTTTTCCCCCTCTTTCATTAAAAACACTGAAAATGCTAGAAAAATATTTCCTTCCTTCCTTTTGGTTCCAGGCTTCCTTTTGTTGTTTTATCCAACATGCAAGAGAAGCCAATATTCCTCTCTGGCCTAATGAAATTCACTTTCTTTTGAGGTTTTACAGCAGGTATTAAATGCTTTACACAACAGCAGATGGGAGTTTCCTAGCTTTCCAGAGAGGGAAAGTACTTGGTTCTGAGCCCCAGGGCTTTTGGAGTGATATGGATCTGAGAGTCATAACTTCCTGCAAAGAACAACCAAATGAAGGTCATTTTTATTTGTTTTTAGGATTCACATTATTTTAATTTTCATTTAACATGATCTCTGTTGGAGAATGGCCCCTAAGGAGCATATCATGATAACAGTTCCCAGGGTAAGATCTAGAAACATTCCACCATTCTTATATCCACTCTCTTACATTCACAATTTACTGTACCTTTTCTTCAGAGGAGACTGTGAGCTTGTCACTTGATATTAAACTGCAAACCTGGTCCAGACTAAGGCTAAGAAATTCTTCTCCTAGCATCACCTCAGGGAAGTGCTGCTCTGTTCAACAAATGAAAAGGGGAACAGAAAATTATAATGAAATCCACGTTTTCAGTCAATGGAAGGACCACAGCATTCAGAGAACAGCTCTTGTCACAGCTCTGAGCCCCCGAGATGAACCCACAGCATCTGCATGCAGAACACAAAGAAACCAGCCTCAGAGCAGGAGAACAAAATCTGATGTTGTTTCAAGTAGCACCAGCCCCATGAGACACTTTCATGAATGATACTAAACTTTCTGAAAAGCCACTGTGAATATTCCAGTGGCAAATACAGTTAGAAGTGGCAGCTGAGACAAGAGCCAGTGTCCAAAGTAGTAAACATCCTGGCCACCTTGAGATTCAGTTCTTGCCCACGTCAAGAGGCTAGACAGCATCAGATCTGCTCAGTATCAGGTCTGACTCCAGCAAGGGTCCTTTGTATTTGGATGTACTCCCAGAAAAGCCCATCTTTAACATGAATCAGTTTGGTTCATATGCCCAGCAAATAGTGAGGGGTCCCAGGGCATCCAGCTGAACCTGTGTGCTCACAGGTACATGGAGAGGTGGGCAAGGGGGATCTTCATCCTATGCATGCACATGAGATCAGCTCTCCTCTCCTTCCACCTTTTACTGCCTTGCCTCAATAGTGTAAATTTAACCTGCTCCAAACCCTCAGCACCCACCTTCCCAGTCGTTTTCTCCTTTCCACTTAAGCCTGCAATTGTACAAAATTGTATTTCTCCCTTTTTTGCCTCCAGATCCCTCCATACTGGAACTCTGGGAACCACTTGAAAACAAAATGCACATCATGGAATATAACCCCAAGATGGAAGAATTATGACTGAACATCATCAAATCTGTCAAGCTTTATATCTAGCCAAAAGGCACATGAAATAATCACTTCCTAAAAAAAAATTTCTAGGTCAAATATGTCATTAGCCAGCTGCAGAAACTTTAGTTTTGCAAGAATTTCTTACAGATACTGCCAATTTAATCTGACCTGTCATTTGCTAAGTCCCATTTATCTTTGGCTGAATTACAGAAACACAAATCTCAGACACTTTATCTGAAGCAGCTTCTTTCAAGCTCTAATTCTGTATCTTTGAGAAGCTCAGACTCCTGTATCCAAAGAGCTCCCTCCACTGCAGCGAGGGTTGCAACGAGGCAATCTGCCTCGAGTTTTCACATCTGCAAAGTGCTTTGCCTGACAAAAAGCAGCACCACAGGGACATGAGCTGGCATAACTTCCAGAGAGGAGCTTTATGGGGTCCCTGAACAAACCCTCACCAAAGCTGTTGCTGCAGAGTTGGACTTGGACTTGACTGGACTTGGACTCCCCAGTCACAGACCCTCCTCTGTCTACTGAGGACCAAAACCCCACAGCTAAGCCAAAGGCTCTGATTAAAAATAGCAGCATGTGGATAAAGTTTAATACTCTGTTATACTGGAAATATAAATATGATCTAATGAACCCTTTTGGCTTAAATACTTGAGAGGCAGGAAATCCTCCCCACACAATAAGCTGGATGCACCCTGACTTCTGGACAAAATCTCATATAAATTCATTCTGGACTTGCATCTGGCAGCAGAAAGGTATTTGATCTCTTGTTATTAGTTGGAAGCAAGGAAGAATATTTACTGATTTTAATAAAGTAACTGGTGCCTGCATCAAGAAGGCTCCTCCACCTACTGAAGTTATCCACCAGCCAGAACTCAGCATTTCTCAAGTAACTGAGCTCATGCATGCATAGACTTTTGAGCTTGGGGACTTCTGTCTTGGTTTAAGGCTGTTACATAAACAACATAGTGAAAAGAATTTTAATGGCAGTTTTATTAATGGAGTTCCATTAACATTACATGGGCTGCTGTACTAACTGGGACTTATGAAGGCCAATAAAACAACAAAGCAGACCTTCTAATTGCCAAACAACCAAATAAATATACAGTGAATGCACTCCTTGTTGGGTTAAAGATTAAACAGGGCCTGGAAGCAAGGATAATGAGATATTACAAGCAAGCTTTTATACAATTAACCATTCCTTTCAGGGTACCTTTTTCTCCAGGGGATAATACAGCCAGAGCAGCTGAAAAGGTTTTAGTTTTATTTGCAGGAGAAAAGGGGAGGACTCAGTGGACACATTTTTATTCCACTGAGTCTACTTATGGTCCAATTAAGGACAAAACTGTTAAAAAAGAAAATGTTGCAGGACAGAGCAGGTGCTCTGGGAGACAGCAGGTGTATGTGTCCCTATACGAATTATCAGAAAACAGAAAAACAGAGACAAAACTATCACCTTCTCCCAAGCAAAGGTCAAGGGCAACTCTGCTGGAGGAGACTGGAAAGTGTTGGGGAATTCAGAGCTTGGGGCTGCCTGAAACAGCTTCACACTTACGATGCAGAGGAGAAATGCTGAAAGCCATTGCCTGCACCTACTTATTGCAACTGACCACATCCACTCCCAAGGAAACATGAGCCTATCCTCCCCTGGGGTAAGAGGCCATTGCTGCACAGATCAGAGCCTCAGACTGCATGGCAATTTTAGCTGAGTGTTCCAACTCCCCCCCACAGGATTTAATTTTTCTCAGTGCCATTTATTCCCACAATGGAAATGCCCAGCATTGCCTACTGCTCTCCCAGGGCAGGGCCTGTGGGGGGGACACCAGCACACCAACGCTGAGCTGTTGAACAGGCACACCAAGAGCTTGCTAGGATCATACTCAGGAACTGTTTTGTGGGCTGATATCCAGAGGACCAGGGTTTTTTAATTCCTAGGGTGCTCCCCTGTGACCAAACCACATTTCACAACTTGCAGCATCACAGAAAGCTGCAAGCCCAGAACTAAATAAAATACTCCCTTCCTTCTAATACCAGAAGTCTGAAGAGCCCAACCAGGACGTGCAGATGTTGCCCAGCCTGTGAGCTGCTGTACCTGGAGGCAGGGTCAGCTGCACACCCAGACCCCCTCCCCTCACCTGCGTAGGCGTTGGCCTGCTGCAGCAGCTCGGTGCAGGCGTGCACATCAGCAAAAGCACGGATGCCAAGGCAGTTCGTGGGATGCAGCTGGGATTGGAGGAAGTCACAGCAGTTTTTTCTAACATCCATCAGTTGCAATAAACTAGCAGCTGGCAACAAAACCTGTGAAGGCACGAGAGAGGAATGAGAGTGAGCAGCAAGGAGTGATTCACAGCTTGCACAAATTGGAGGCAATTCCCCTTCAGACAGGGACATGTCCTTGTGGGGTTACGAGAAGGAAGGTTCAAGACTTAGCTCTACCCATTTGTAGAAGATCCCCGTTCATGCTCTGAGATATGAAAATGGCTATCCCACACTGGGCTATAAGTGGAACTCTTCTCACAGCTTCTCCCCACAAGATCTCAAGGCAAAGTGAGGACAAGGTAGAAGCAACCACAGATGCTCCTGAATTTCTGGCCTTGCTGCAGGTAGGTCCTGCACACAATTTTTTTTTTTTTTTCCTCAAAGAGCTCTGTATTATTTATAAGTAATGCCATCAAATTCAAAGCCCATAGCAGCCCAGCAGTCCTCAAAACCCTGGACTTTGTTATTTCCAACAAAACCATATTGGCCTGTGAGCAGGGTGCTTGAACAGTCACATAAAAGAGGAGGTTCCAAGAAGCTCAAGCAGGTTTTGGTGATAGCAAGGCTCTTGGGAAACATAGGTTATTTAAATCAACAGCCCTCATTTACACTCACACAAAAGGCTGGGGATACTTGTGGTTCATGACTGCATTTGAAAATGAGGTACTGCTTTGTACCTCCAAAACTAAGCATAGAAAAAGGAGACAGAATTGGATGAGGAATGTGACATCTACTGGAAAAAAAAACACCTTTGAGGCCAGTGAGAAGGACAGGAAGTAGAAAACAAAGTCCATCAGGACATTACAGCCTGTGACATCAGCTACTTCCTTTCTTATGTTGAACAGTGACTGCAGACGTGTCTTATTCCAGCTCTTTCGTAGCTCTGGCTGCCTCACACGTGTCCTTCCAACTGGGCATCTGTGCTCACCATCTGAGCACACATTTCCGGGAAATTATTTCCAACTCAAAAAAAAATAAGCAGCTGTTAAGCAAAACAAACAGGTTAACAGCATTCACCTCCCTGGATCCTGATGGCAGGGAAGGGATGAAGATGTTCTCTCCCTGTACCTGCCACCACAGTCCCATTCCACACCAGGGCAGGACACTCACAACCTGCTCCAGGTCTTTCTAAGCAATTGATGTGTTCCACTCCAGCCCAGCTGTACAGTGGCTCACTGCTGCCAAGCAGCCTCCCCAACAGGCAACAATCAAAAGAGAAGTCAATTAATCCAGGAGCCTGTTTTGGCCCAAGCCTCTTGATGCCAGGAGCAGATTAGTTTAAATAAGGCTTTAAATAAGTCAAGATAGCAATGCTCTAGGTTTTTGAAACCTAGCTGTGAACCACTTTCTCCCTAGCTGAACCATTCCTGAACTGCTAAGGGCTTTGGGTAGACAAGTCAGGCTCCATGCAAACCATCCCAGCCAGAGCCTGCTCTGTGCACCCCCATCCGTCCAGGATGCATGCCTGCCATGTGGGCTGCCTATCTCCAGTGTTGGGGATGTTGCCTCCAGACCTAAAGGAACTCACTGCCATCACCACATGCAACAGCCCCTGGACAAATGAGTACTGCTGTTACAGCCCATGCTGGCTTGAGAGGCAGGGCAGAAGGAGCCTCATACCATTTCAGCTTTCAGGAAAGGGCCATTATCATACCACACTTCTCAGAAATAGGATATAAAAAGCCTATCAAGAGATGAGAGAATTTTCTCTTTCTTATTTCCCAGCTGAACGTTTCAACACTCATCTTGTTTTTACCAGGGAAGACAAAAAGCAAGCAAAGGATTTCCGTGAGAACAAAGTCTGTTTCCTTTAGAAATAACAAGAGGAAATGCCCTGCCTAAACATACAGCAGGACCAAACTGCAACCCCATTAATATCCAGGCAAGTTACTCACATTGGATTTGGCTCTTAATATTTGAACTCCAACAGGCATGAACGATTTACAGAGAGCTGGCTTCTCTACTAGATCTGCCTCCAGATCAAAACCCATTCATTTTTTGAAATTATGTCAAAATTATCTGCTATTACTACTGAGATTGGCTGCTTTGCTTAATTTGTGCCCAGAACCTCATCTATGGGGTGTGTGTCTAGAGATATATATTCATACAACCATCTGTGGTCTGCTCTGCAGACTCCACACCAATTTCAAGTTTTACACAACATTGCCTGTGCAATTACTTCTATAGACCTTTGATGTCTCTAAACTAGAAACATCTTTCAGCCAAAAGTGCTCTGTGTTGCTGTAAGGTTCATTTATTAATGCTGGACTGCAGAGGCTGGGGTTATTTCCCTGCTGTGACAGAGCCTTACAGGTAGCCTTGGACAAAAGTTAACTTACATCATTTCTGCTCTGCAAAACTGGGAAAGGAGCATTTCCCCTAGGCAGGGGATGTGTTAAAGCTGATAAGCAGCTTTGACAATTTGGTCAAATTGGAAGCCAAATAAGAGTAATGGCTGTAATCCTCATCTGCACATCCCGGGCCACAGCTGGGACTGCACATCTGCCCAAACATGGAGACAGCTCCCAAGCACCCAGGGGAACCCTTGACCAGAGAACCAAATGGATTTCATGTTTGGAAGGCAGGTAAATACTCAGTTTTAAACAAGCTGCTCTAAACAGCACAAACAGTGGAGATAAAACTACATTAGTGTAATGTGGCTTTTGAGTGCAAGGGTGGCAATTAGGCTTTATTACACCCCAGCTGCTCCCAAGCAGTAAATGGGCTGAACAACTGTACTTCCACTTAAATGCTCCACCTGAGGTGAAATAGCCCAGACAGAGGAAGGTGTGACAGCATCAGGGTGTCACAAAACCTTGTCAGGATCAGGAGGTGGACAAAGGATGTAGAGATGAGAGAGAAAATGGGGAAACAACTGGCAACTTCCCTCCTGAGCTACCTTCAGACACAGCATCCCTTGGTTAAACAGTGAAATAAAAAAGTGAAGACATCTAGCAGGCACAACAGAGTCTTCTGGTGCCACATCCACAAGTTTCTCCTCAGCTTCCTATTAGGTCAAGCCAATTAAAAAGACTTCCCATAGGTTTAAGGAAGGGCACCCAACCCAAAGGAGTCAGCCCTGTAAAGGACCAGGACCCCCACACTCCAGGGCGATGCACAGCAAGGAGCTTTGGCTCCAGGGAGGAAGACAGCCCTGATTTATTGCTGAAAGGTGCTCTGCCTCACCCTGGGCTTGCACATACTATGGTTGCAGCTTTTGGATTGAACAGGGGGGAAGAGAAAGGGACTGACCCACTTACAACCCCTTTATCATCAAAACTGCATCTGCCAGAGAATTCTCCTTCCTTGCTGTGAACTCCTAAGTGCACAGGGAAAGCTGAGGTGCAGAAGCATTTCTGAAACAGAGATACTGCAGCTCCTAGCAAAGCCTTTATCCACTTTTCTTGAGATATTCTTATGACAATTACTATGCCTGCAAAGCTGACAGCTTCAGTATCTACTTCCTCCAGACAGCTGATTTCAGGTTTTGTTCTCTGTGTATGAGCCACATCTCCAGCTGTGGCAGTACACAAGGACACCTCACACATGTGGTCTGTGGCACATCATTCCTAAGAGTTAGATTGTGAAATCAGGTTAATCAGGACTTTTTCCAGGGAACCATTACAACCTGAAAGATAATGACTTTCTTAATTGGGAGGGCAATTCTCAGGCTGCCTGCAAGTAATGAAGTGTCATAGGTAAGGATGGTTGCAACACACTAGGGAGGGACTGCATTCACTGTCTAGAGCCAGAGGTCCAGATGTCTTCACAGGACTGCCTAGGACAGGGAGGGGCCTGTTCCCAAATCTCTTCATTCAGCTCTGCTCAAGGGCACCATGCAGAGCTTCTCCATCACTGGACTTTGTTCCCATCACTCTGAGCTCACAGGTTTGATATGGAAGTTGGAAAGCAGGCGGCAAAGTAACCAGTTCAGCTGCAAAATCAAGACCTAACTGAAAAATTCAAGTAATGGATATGTTAAAAGCACCAGCTACCCCACACATGTAGGGAGCAGCAGGCCCTGTGCTCTGATGTGTGTTTATGATTTCCACTGAAATCAACCCAAGGCTGCACCTGAGCATTTGTGAAGTTCCCTGAGACACTCACTTTAGTTTTCCTTCCTTTTACAGAAACTGCATGACACAACTTCCTTCTAAATAAATGTATCCAGCTCCACTTTCAAATGAATGAGACCTTTATATCATGCATATCAAAATTTACAACCAACTTTGATGTGGGATGCAACAGAGGAGGAACAACAGAAGGCAGCAGGTGTAGAAATTCCAGGATGGATTTTCCTGAAACTACGACATGACTGCAATAAAGACAGAAATTCTGTCTCTGCTCCGTGCCTTCCAAACAAGTGGGAGGCTAAATCCCAAATGCGTGTTCACAGGAAAAACTTCTCTACCATCCATAATCCCTGAGCCCTCCTGTTGCTGCATCTATACTGCCCTGAAACCCCACGCTAAGAATGAAGCTCCAGATAAAGCAGGATTGCATATGTTAGGGTGATTCTTACCCATGTACCCCAGCAGGGTTATAAGAGAGAATTCCCATGGGCTCAGGATGGGCTGAAAATCCCCTTTGCCTGCACATTTGGGACATAATCTTGAGGAGAAATTGGATGAACACCCCCAGGAACTCACTACATAGATGATGACCGGAACTGACCGTACAGGCTTGGCCTCTTGTACACATATCCTTCCTTACATAAAAAACAAAACAAAAGACACTGTCATTTCACTGCACAATCAGCTACAGAAATACGTGCTTAGAAAAAGAGTCTCACTTCCTGAGCACAAAAAAACCCCACAGGTTTCTACTAGAAAAGAAACAACAAAAATCCTGTAAAAAGGCTTCTTCTTGTTAAGGGCTGGGCACTGCTCAGCATTCAAACACCCTTAAAAATATTCATTCTGCACTCCATGCTGCCTTTGCTCCTCATCTTTTTTCTCATTTCTATCCTGCTCTCATCTTATTTTTCTCACTGACAAGATAGTGTCTCTTCATTTATTCACAAGTTTTGGTACCTTAGCTGCATCTGCTCAGTTAATGCCATTAAGCAACGTTGTTTTTTTCATAGCTTCTAAAATGAAATTACCTGGCACCTATACCCAGAAATCAAATCTTCCAGCTGCTGAGAAAGTCTGAAGAATTCCTTTAAAAAAGTACCCTTGCCCTGCTAGAGAATCGGAACATGTGACAAGGAAATAGGAGACCTCAGGGAATACCTGCTGGGCAAAGAGAAAGTCTCACTGTAATCAAGAAAGGCTGTGAAGGAACGTTGTTGAAACAGAACAGACAGGAACTACTGAGGTGTTCTTCTAGATGGAGGGATGGATGGATGGCTGACTCAAAGCTGTGCAGCAGGAGGATGTGGTGATGCAAGGGACCAAACCTGCTCACTTCTTTCTAACACTGCCACTGCTAATTCACACTAGAGACTATAAGGAGCTTTGTTTTTGTTGGTTTTAGTCTTCACTTCATGTGAAACTTTCCAACAAATCACAGAACATTCACTTCTGTAACCTTTTCTTCTTATGGCTGGAGGTGAATATGAACCTGTTTACAGCATTTTGTTCAGAGCAAAACACCCAGAGACAGGATAGAAATTTCTCTTTCTATTGGTTTCATAACACAGTTATATTAAATTTCATAAAACATTTTCAGCATAAACACTTTAAACATGTAATAAAATTTAAACTTGTCAGTTAATCTTAAAGTAGATCAGCTTCATTTCTCTAGGAATTAATTTACGTCTAGCCTGAAGAGTTAATCACAGATTGGATATTGAAATAAATGCTGCAGTAAAGGGACCTGCATTGGGAAAAAATGCTTAGTATTCAAAACTTACTTTTTTTTTAATCTTACTGTCTGAGAGATGAAAGCCAAAATATAGCCAGGGATCTATTTTAACTCCCTGTAATCCCTGGGCCATAGAAGGTAGGCTTTGATTAGGTTTTACTAAAAAAGATGGCTGTACAGTTGCTCAGGAAAGGCAACACCTGGACTTTTCACAGACCTTCTGGGCAGGACAGAGCTGCCACTCCAGCCTGCTCCAGCTCCCACAGCACTGCTCACAGCAGCTGGAGCACCAAAGCAGTCCCCTGGGAAGGCAGCTGGGGTCACCCCCAAAGCCCCATCCAAGGCAGGCTCAGCAGATGGAATCCCAAGCTCTGCACATCCCACATGCCAAGTGGGAGCTTCTGGACCACCTAACCCCAGCAGTGTGGAAGGAAAGCACATGTTTCAGAAAGCACATGGATGCAGCCTCCGTATTTCCCACAGAAACAGGGACCAGCCTGAGGGCGTGTAAATGTCACATCTCCTCCAGCAATGGGAGATCCCAAAGGTGCAAGGAGCTCCACCCCAGTCCCCCACTGAGTGATGTTGCATGACAGCTCCTCAGGACCCTGATGTGGGTCCCACAGCAGCCAGCCAGGCCAAGCCACCCACGGCTGGCTTTGAGTCTCAGCACCTTTGCCATAATGGCACCATGAAGGTCTCCTCACCGCCGGGTCTCAGCCTCACTGCAGGGCAACCAGGCTCCACCCTCCACCAGCGTGACAATGCCAGGCTGAGAGCACACCAAAAAGCTACAGTTGTAAAACTGGAGGGCAGAAGGGGCAAGAAAAGGCCCTCATAGATTTAGGTCATGAAAGATGGCAAAGGGTTGGACTGCAAAGCGGGCCCAGCTCAGGGGCTTGTCCAGAACCTGCGCTCTCCCTGAGGGGCTGGAGCAGAAGAGCTCACAGCAAGAACCTCATTTCAAGCAGAACCAGTCTAATTTGGCCATGTTAATTAGGTCAACAAAACTCTCCAACATCATGGACACAGACTTGTTCCCCTGGCAATGTCCAAGTCAAAAAGAGGAAGACAACAGGCTCAAACTGCCACTTGCAACAAAAACAGAGACCAACCAAAAAGCACGTCCACACACAAGCTCTCAGCATCCCTTCCAGACATCAGTGGCTAAGTGCAGAGCTTTCTTCTTATCACAAATACAAGTAGAGTCAAAGAAAGAGCTTTAACAGAAGCCACAGCTACGTGAGACTGCAAAACACTCTCTTCCTGAGCATCCTGCTTTATTTGAAGGCTGCCTTTCAATTACTCTTTCCACTTCTGAACAAATATTTACCTCTCAGAAATTCAAGACAGAGCACACACACAAAAAAAAGAAGAATGTCCTCATTTTCACAATGGATTCCACTCAAAGCTCTGTGAAACAACTCAAACTACCCAATTTAAAAACAGCCACATTCCTGTGCCATGGCCTTAAAACATTTGACTCACTGCTTGTTTGAGTCTATTCTGACCTTCGACAGACTGACCCACAAGTCAGTACAGCTTCTTGGAAGGCAAATGCCTGCTCTTGTTCTAAGAGCTCCACACAAAAGCTAAATGCAACATGACTTAAGCATGGGGAAAGTGGCACTAAAGTGCCTCAAGACTAAACAGAGGCTGGAAGTAGCTCTTTTCAAGCTCAACCTTTTACTTTCTGCAGCCGGAGGAGCTCCCTCATCCCTGAAGAACCTGTGCCTTTGAGTTTCAAGCTTTTCACTTGGTTCTCCACAGGAGCTGCTGATCCAGACCTACCTGCACATTCTCTTCTGTGACCTCGATCTCAGCAGTGTAGATGTAATCAATCAGCTTCCTCAGGGTCTGCCCATCAACGTCTTTTATCTCAATCTTCTTGGCCTTACTTTCAGACATGTCTCCTGAAATTCATTTCAAAAGGACAGTTACAGTTTGCTCTGCAGAACCTTGCTCCCCACACATCCAGCACGTTCTCCTGGTGTCTGACTACAAGACTGCCTGGCACTATCCCTCACCACTGCAGAACCACTAGGGAGATTCCCAAAAGCCTCCTAATGCCACCTAAAAAACAACTCAAGATTGAGGACACTAGTGTAAAACAACATAAATCAATAAATGCAACAAACTCAGCTTCTTGACAGAAAAGAACCTGCCATGGCTCACCTGCATTCAAACAAATATAGGAGCTAAAAACCCCAGCATGTCTGTCAATCATGTCCCAGTACAAGGACAGCCTCAAAGAAACTGTTGACATGTCTTAGGAAGACCTTTGAAAAATATTTTTAAATATATATATATATATATATATATACATATGGATAGAATGAGTATGCTGCAACAGCTACATTAGGGTATTTTGTGGTATATCCTACATTAAAAGCAATGCAGTGTTATTCTTTTTTCAGAAAGAATCTGAAATCTAGTCAGGAAAACAAGCACACAGGCCAGCAGTTACCCCCAGCATGCAGCAAGCTTCTCTCCTAAATTACCCTGCTGTAACCCATCCATCACTTACACCTTGTGCAAAGCATCCACACAAAAAGATGCAGTCCTCATCTCTCACCTTCCCAACCTCACACCTTTAGTTTCAAACTGTATCTTTTCTCCAAATCCATAACTCAAAAGCACATGGAACTAGAGCAGTAATTTCTTCCCTGTATATGTAAGTAAAGCCCCTTAGTGTGTAAGAGCCTATTCATGACCCAGAGCTTTATGCACACCTCCACACACGCCAGGTAACAAGAGCATGTCAGAGGAACAAAAACATGCTGTGGGGAGGAGAAAGGACTCCCCACAGCCCTTCCAACATCCCCACACACGGTGACTTCACCCAGGATTTAATCACCAGGATCTTCACAGAAAAGAAAGAACATACTCCCAAGCGGAAAGAAAATGATAGGTGGAAAAATAAAGCTAAACAAAGGAGAGCATGAAGAAATGTCAATTCTTAAACCTGGGCATGAATAATCACTACTCTCAGAAACCTGGTGACTCAGTACTGCTGTGGGATTAAATGGTAAAATATTTCCTGCAGCCTATAGAAGTAATTACAGCCTACATCTCCGTGCAGCGTTCCACCAGACGTGGCCAGGCACAGTAAGTGCACAGCACTGAGTCAGATGCTAAAGAGGGCCCCAGCTTGAGCAAAACCTGCATCCTGCTAACTGAACTTTGCTGACTTTCCTTATGTGAATAAGGAGGCAAATAACAGGTGGGACCCTGTTAGAACAGTCAACAACGTCCCAAGAACTGAAATAATATTTGCCCCAAATAAAATTTTTAAAATTGAATAATAAAATGTTATTCAGAGAAGCCCATGAATACAAATGTACCTGTACAAAGGGATAAATGACCTACATTTGGAGGCCTTCAAAGCAGGTAGGACTTTTTAATTGACAAAATGTCATCTTCACACACTTCCTCCCCTAAAAATATCCCAAACATCTCCAGAGATGAGAGGGTGCTTCTGAGAACAGACCAGTCCCCATCAGCCCTGTGGTGCTGGAGGTGCCTGTAAGGAACACCCACCAAAACCCCTGCATGGGGAGCCCAGAGCCCTGCGGGACCCTCAGTGCAGGGAGGGGCTTAGCCACACACACCCAGAGATCGATGCAGAAATAGCTTGGAGGGACCAATCTGATAACATCATCTGTCGTCGTGGCATCCATGTGACACAGGCAACAAAAATAAAAGCTGTGTGGGCTTCCCCACCCACCAGCAAGCTGCCAGTCCTGCATACTAACAGCCTGCACTGCCTCTGCTCCGGGACCAGCCCAGGCACCCCGGGAGGGAGTCTCGTGTGCTGTGCCCACGGTCGGATGGGATCTGACTCGGCGTGACTGAGTCCCTCCCACTTGTCACAGGATGGACAAGTCTCTATTGCTGTGGAAGGAGGAAGAATCTGGAAACACAAGTGCACCAAGACAGACACTGGTGCAGACCAGGAGCAGGCACCAGGCTTCCCCCTCCAAGCACAGACCCCTCTGAGCAAGCCTCTGGAGCACTGCTGTGGGCAGCTGAGTGCTGGATCATTGAGGGCACCTCATCTCACATCTCTTCAAAAAAAACCCCTACACCTTAAACCCCACAAAACCCAGCTCCTGGGGTGTGTTTCATAAGTCAGACTCAAGCCCTACCTGATACCTTAATTACAGAATAATTCAAAGCACTATCATCTTCTCTCATATGTAAGGGCTGCCTTGCAGACCTGCACAGACCCCGTCCCTGCACCACTGCAGCCCAGGAGGCACAGGGGACAAGGTGTGAGGGAGCAAAGGCAGGCAAAATGGGCAGGGTGGCTCTGAGCAGTTCCTCTTTAGGAGACAGACTTTGCAGCCCCCCATGAAGGCATGCCTTTCCTGCACCACACTCACCCAGCAGTGCCTCCTGCTCCCCTCTGCTCACAGGGGCAAGGAGAGAGCAGGGCTCTGTTTTGTCACAAGATAAACCAAGCTCAGAACTGCAGCAGCCCACGGTGCCGTGTTTACCCAGCACAGCAGCCTGCCCTGCCTCCTACACACTGCACTCCAGGGAGGCTTCCCCGTGCACGGCCACAGCTTTGGCTATTTCTTAAGTCATGGATGTGCTGAGGGAGAATATGAGTGCATTGGATAACAAAACCACAGCCACTCACACATGGGGTGAGTGCCTTGAAGCAGCACATGAGACCTGCAAGGGAGGTTTCTGCTTCCTCCTTCAGCACTTCCAAAATTCCAATGGTATCCGACAGGAGCAGTCCTAGCAGTGTCTGTTACCCTTTCTGAAATTATTGTGTTTTCTTCTAAATGGACAGAAATTGCTGTCTGAAATCAATCCCACAAAATAGTGCCAACAAGGACCAGCATCCAAAAAAGTTCTAGTAAGCCAGCATGGAAAGGGACATTCCAAGAGTGCGGAGTCCATCTCTCCTTCAGCAGTGGAAGATACAAATGGAAAATGTGCCTACTCATTTCCAGACTCCCCAGGAATACTTCAAAGAGGAATGGCTAACCAGAGGACACAACATGGCTTAGGAAAGACCCCAAGGGCATGACAAGGTCATCCATGGCTCCAAAGTCAGGCCCAGCTGACAGGGACAGAGCCTGCAGAGCAAGCAGTGGGTGAAGGTGGGTAAGCTGTGGCTTTCAGTGTGGTTCCCACTGTTCACAGCTGATCACTCACTAATAACTAGTGCCTGTCAGCACTGCTGGGGGACCCTTCCAGTGGGAATTCAGTGTGCATAAGCAGCTCCTGCAAATACCCCCACAGTGCAGCTGAACCTGAGCCCTGGGCTCCATCACTGATGTGCAGTGCAAAAAAACAAAGTCACAACAGGCAGCTTGTGCTAAAGCTGGGATTTTAAACTGTCCCCTTCCAGGGAGCAAACCCCCATGCAGCTGGAAGGAGATAACACACTCTGTCTTCACAAGAGAGAGATCTGGACCTTAGGAATTTGGGGATAGCTAGACTGAAAGCAAAGGCAGAGCTGGTCTTTGTCTGACCCTCTGTCCCCGGGGACTTGTCAGGGGGAGGGGACAGGCGGCTGCCGAGGCTGTCACCCAGCCCAGGGGAGCTCCGAGCCAGCCACATGACGGGTTAGCTGATTACTGTTTAACTCACAGAGTGAGGGATTACACGGCCCAGAGAATTCCTGCATGGAAACATGAGCAGCCCTGCACCACCACCTTTCCGCTCAGATGACCTCTAAGGATCAGAGGGTTTTTCCAAGAGCTTTTCTTTATTAAACTTCTCATCAGGAACAAGCATCACAAGTCGAGCTCGAGGTGCCCTCACACACAGCTGCTTCTGAGCAGTGTTTGCTCCTCCGCTTCACCACCACAGCCAGTACCAGCTTCAGGGTGTAGCACCAGTGCCCCAGAGAACACAGATGCTCTTCACCTTAGCCTACCACACTGATAAAGCCACCACGGGGAGTGTCACATCTCACCTTATGTTTTACACCTGAGGTATTCCCCCCACCTCCATTACAGAAGGGAAAAAAGCTTCACAAATTACAAGCTTTTTCCTGAGAAATGCTGTGTTCTGCTTCTAGCAAGAATTAACTTCCAGAATTAACCTAGGTCTAATCTCAAGGCTTTTAAAAGGAAGAAGCAAGGCCCAGACCACAAGCAAATGAACATGAAACAAGGAAAAAAACCCTGAATCTCATTTATGTTGGAGCTCAGGGACAGTAACAACCATCCCCTGGGGTGTACAATCATTTTCTTTGTATTTGTCAGTTCCTATCCTGGAAATGAGGGCAAGGAAAAGGAAGGAAGCCAAGGAGTTTCTGACTAGACTAATTTTACTAGAATGACTTAAATAAGATGCTCACTCCCCTCCTTCAGGATCGACATAGCTTTCTTTGGGGTTTTTTTTGCTGGCACATCTGGGCACAGCCTTTGAAGGGCACCTGCTACAGGGATCAGGTGATCAGAGCAAGAATTTTGTCCTTTCTGTCATTACCAAAACACACTGGACTGCAGCAACTCACCCTGTTAAAAAGCTGGGCTGCTAAAACACACTGGGATCAAGAGAACAACGGTGTTATTTCAGGCAGCAGAAAAAAGTGCCATGGGAGATTAAACAGCTGTGACTGCCAAATCAGTATCGGCAGGACTGAGCCTTGAAACTACAACTCCTGTGCCAGCAACTTCTTTGATGTGCACCATGAACATTTAGGGCACTGAAAACGTGCTTGATGATAATGTTTTCATGATCCAAGGTCTTGTTAGGGGAAAAAAACTAACCCATAAAGCAGCGAGCCAAACCCCACGGTAACCTCACAGTGCCCCACATGCTATCCACTCACCCCACAGGAATCAGTCGAGGATGACCAGCATCATCCAGTACAGCAAACTGCAGACCCATCTGTACCACTCCTCCCTCAAGCAAACCCTCTCCTGACAGAGACACAGCCCAGGCTGGGGACTGTGATGGCCCTCACGAGCAGTACCTGTAAACATGGCACAGAAATAAGGGCTGCAGGCCGCAAGCACCACGCGGTGAGCTTCCATCTCCACGGTTTCGGCCACAATCACCACATCACAGAGGAGCTTCTTGCTGGGAAAACACCAGAAAAGATAAAAGGTCATTTCAGAATTCCCGGTCAGGCAAAAAGTTACATCATTACAGGCCAAAAAATTGGAAGACCCACCATTACAGCACTTGAGCTTCTGCCAAATCCCAGGGGAAGGTACTCTAACCCTTCATCTACCAGCTCCTATCACTGTTTGCCTACAAAGCAAAGCCAGAACTGTTCTGAGGCTGCAGCCTTGCCTGTGGTTCTGCTTTCCCAGTAAAAAAACCCTGGAAGCCAAACTAGGCATACATGCTGCTCAAATAACAAAGGGTAAGGGCCTCCTTCACCTCCCAAACAAGCAGGGCTTAGAGACGGTGCAGAAGACTTTAAAGAGTTGGACTCTACCTGGGGCCAGGCTCTAGTAGATCTGTAAGGCAGGAAATAGCCATGCAAGGGAACACCAGCAGCACTTTCATCTTTCCACAGGGAAAAGGTAGAGTGGAAAATGAAGTGATTTCTCTACTGCCTTCCATGCTTGTCACTAAAGAATGTGGCCACCAATATATGTCCCGGCACTGGTAAGTGCAGAGGCTGCCTCAGCCAAAGAGAGAGTAACAATCACTGAAGTTTATCCATGGGCCTGAGGACTTAATTTACCTCATGAATTAGTCTGGGATTAAGAGTCATTGGGATAAAGAACAGGGTTGCAGACAGAAATGAAAAAAAACCTTCTAAGCTCCCCCCCTGACTCATTGTAGAGCTTTGGAAAAGTCACTTCATTAATGAGTGACCTTTTCTACTCGCCCCACGTATGTCCTTTGAGGATTCATTAGTTAATGTTTGCACAGAGCTTCACAGATGCCGACAGCAAGAAGTGCTCAGCCTCCCAATAAGTTGGTTTAAGATGCTTAAGCATACAAATGCAAACTAAGGGTGTTCTTTCCAAATGTCAAGCCCGAAAAAGGATCAGTGTCTGCAAATCTAGATGTTGCCTTCTCTTTGGAAATACTTATCTCCACACTGAACTTTGTCTTTAGGAAACTGCATTATCTAATAAACATATACAGAGTTTCAATGGACCAGGTATGTCTCGTCTCCATATACTGAAATATGTGAACAAAACAGCTGTGAAATGCAGGGTTATAGTTGGAAAACAGGAAGAAAGTAGGAACTGGCAGTCTGTATTCTACATTCCTCCCACTTTGGAAGGGGAAAGGGCATCAGGGGGAACGCTAAGAGCCTCTTAATGGAAGCTTCCTCATTTCTTTTAGCTTATGTAAAAGGTGCTCTGTTCAATTCCTCTTTGGGCTACAGTCATCTAAAATACAACTCATAAAATTAATTTCATCCACATTTGCAAACTAAAAGCCTAAGTGGCACTTAGAGACATGGTTTAGTGGTGACCTTGGCAGTGCTGGGTTAAGGGTTGGACTCAATGGTCTAGAGGTCTTTTCCAACCTAAACAATTCCATGATTCTATATAGCAAAGAGGTTAAAGGCTTAGCATGATTTTTCTAGACCCTCTGAATGAGATTTCTGGATGTACCTGAAGGAAGAAACTATTATTCAAGGTATCTATTAACAATGATTGCTGACAGCTTAACAGATCCCAAGCTAGGTGCACATTCAAGAGATGTGCAAACCACATATTTCACAACAGCAGCAGGAGCCGACAAAAAAAAGAGTACGCAGAAGATGAAAACATTATAGAGGTGCTTAAGGGCAGCTTTAAGTCTTCTACATTTTATCTGTTCAGTATTGCCCAAGATACCTAACCACAGGCATTAAGAAACATTGTCTGAGTCCACTTACTCCCACTATGCTTCAATTAACAAAGGAGTAATAGTAGCACAATAGATTTCTGAATATAGCTGCTCAAACCTTTAGTTTCAGATCCTTCACTTTCAAAAGAAAGGACCAGAAGGATGTCAGTTATAAATAAAAAAAATTACAACATACCCTGCTTCATGTAATTGTTACAATATTTCCACATTCTGTTCCTATGCAACAGAGAAGCACTGTCAGATATCTGTGGAAGGAAACATTTCCAATCCTTCTCTGCACTAGAGAACGTGTATATTAGGAAGCTACTTAATCCATGGAGAATAAGTAGCTATTACAGCATCTTTTGAGTACTTGGAGTGTGCAGGAAGAGCAAAGGGTGTTACCAGCTTTCATCACATCATCTTGACAGCTAGGGAGCACATACATTCATGTGTGTGACACACATACTTTCCATAAGAATTCTTTTTAAAATTAGAAGGCTGAGTAAGTCCAATGAACTAGTCACAGAAATGCTCACTGAACTTCTATCTGGTTTGTGGGTTAATAGCAACAAAGAAACAACTCAGGCTGAACCACTGCCATCACATTGCTGATGTGATGACAGCAGTTTTCAAAGCTGTGTTCACAGATATTTTTTCAGACTCTGTTCTCTCTGTACCCACACAGCTGTGTAAGACCAAGGTGTTCTCGTTTAACTAACATCAGGATTTTTCAATTTGCAAGAAGAGAGATGACATTCTTCCTGAGTTCTTGCTTCTTTTTTTGCCCCTTACTTTGGAGTGCTAAGCCCAGACTGAGTGATGCTGCTAGTTAAAGAGACTAAGAACAGTACATTAATAATCTTTGGTCTGTAATTATGTGTAGGTGTCTTAATGTCTATAATGTTCTATTATTGGGTTTCAGACCATTACCTCAGTTAAGAATATAGTTTACAGCTGAATTTTCTGTAAGTAATGGAAAAGACTAAACGAGTTATCATCTATAAATGAAGGCCATGGCTCATAATATTTTTGGGAAGACAGAGGTCTGAGAGTGGGGAGAACAGCCCACCACAAAGGACTGTATTTTACTTTCCTATTTGTTGATTAATCCTCTACATGCAACCATTAGCTGTAACAAAGATGGCACAGACTATTTTCTAGGTCTCTCAAACCAGCACAATTCTGCTAAACAAGAGAGGGTGCCCAGTAAGTCAAAAGTGTACCTCCGTAATTCATTCATGACCTTGAAAGCCTTTCTCATGTGAGAGGGATTGACTGTCACTGTACGCTGGTCCTTTTCATCTTCAGCTGCCTCAGAGGAACGGGAACTCTGCTTAATGCTGAAAACAGGGACAAAAAAAGGCGTAGAAAGTTTGATTCAATGGCACTTTCAAAAACAAGCATCCTTAAACTGCAGCACAGGGTATTAAGCATGGACTTACTCACAAGTCTGTTAGTCAGTTTAGGTTCTCCACATCAAGAACATCAAAAAATGCAGCTACTTCTGCATGGATGTTGAAAGCCAACTCAGCCAACATTTCAGCCAGCAGGGAAGAAAAGCAAAAAGTGCCAAACACCTGAGGACAAAGCCCAGTCTTAAAGGCTTCAGGCCAGGAAAGCAGTATAAGTGGAAATTCAAGCCAGAACATAATTGCCTCACTGAATAGAAATAGACTTCAGCACTGGGAACTACAAGAGTACCACGGATTTTTTAACATTCATACAGAGAAAAGGAAGTTTAGTCTTCAATGTCCCATCTGAAAAAGGCAAGCACACAATACAACTCGTATCTTCTTCAGAGGCAAGTAGAAAAGGGCTATTAAAACTCCCTGCACAGCTTTCAAACCTTTACTGAAGCCACATCCCATTTCCATTTCAGAAATAGGTCTATTTATTGCCACTGAAACATATGGAATGAATTATTAAACCTTCAACCAGAACCACCAGCTACAGAGGTAATGTCAAACCAGAGGCACCCAAGCTCTGTGCTGTGTTTAACCAGGCCAACAGGTGCCTAAGGCACATGCATGTCCTCATTACTTTGTAGGGAGCATTTGCTCTTTACACACAATTGATAGCGAGTCAATATCTGCACCTCCCCGATCTGAAAACCTGTGAAATCATGCAGAGCTAAAGGCTCCCACCTGTGAAAGAAGCAGCACTTTGAGGCAGGTCCCTGTTCTGCTCACACCCATGGCTCACTCCTCAAACCCCTCACAGGCAAAAGCAAACAAGACAAGTCAAGGAGGGTTGTCCCTGTTGAAAGCCAACTCCAAAAGAATGGCAGATCTCAGGAGGCAACTCCATCTTCCCATGTGCCTGACTGGAGACCTTCTCAGAGCTTTCCCTTCCAAAGGGCAGCCTCCTTCACCTTTGTCCCCTCTTCCCTGCCACCTTTTTTAGCTGTGCTGGTATCATGATAAAAAAGGCTGAATCAGGTTAAACCAGCAGTCTGGGCAGCCCAGCACCCTGGCTTTACTGGTGGCCAGAAGGTGATGTCTGAAGAAGAGTAAACAGCAGAGAAGTGTGGAAGGATCCTTCCCAGAACACCCCATCAGCCTCTGTCAAGGTGTGTATACATGCACATATATATCTATATACTTGTTTAATTACACACATTGACTTTCCCTTTGAAAAACACATTATTCGCTATTTACAACCCCTTGGCAGTGCAAGGCCCTTGCTGAACATTACAACCTCCCCACTGCCTGCTCCTGACCAGTGGCTGTCACCATCACCGTGTCCCTTGACACCACGCAAAGCTCTCTGCCCCCCCAGCAGTCTTTGGTGGGCTGCACTCTCCTTCCTCGAGAAGCAAGAGGCTGAGCAGCAGCCAAGCTGCACACAGCTCAAATCCACGCCTGCATACTGAGCAGCCTCCAGCTTTGTGCCTGAGACAAAGGTTAATGCCAAGAAACAGCCAAGTCCAATTCTTTCACGTTGCTGAGCAAGTGAAATATTTTCAATCATAAGTGAAGCTGCAAGGCTGAGCACAACATCACTCAGCACATGTCCCAGTGAGGGAGACAACTTCCCAGACTCTGTTACAGTCGTCATCCAATTAGCTTAGTACAGCTGGATTAAAAAGAAAAAAAAACAGAAAAGAGAATACCTCGTGTTAAATGTTCAGCATTCAAGGGACTGGTACCAGGCAACGACACAAACAGCTTTTCTATCCCTGAAGGAAGCTGAACTCATTCTGTGCCACACGTACTGCCAGAGGTGTTCATGGGCATGGAGCTGTGCTGGCACTTGGCACTTCCCCAGCTCTGCACACTCCAGTGATGAGCCTTCCTTGCTCCAGGGACATGGCCAAATCCAGCTAAGCCTCAGTGCTGTGTCTATCAAAAGCCCTCGTTGAAACTGTAGGCCAGGTGAAGTTTGACCACAGCTTTGAACATCCCAGCATAAACCATTGATTTTTAAGCAGCTAAACCTGCCCCGGTGGCACGATGGAGCCAAGGAGGGAAAAACAAGGCTCTGGAAGTGCAAGTGACTCCACGGAGCTTTCAGGCTTCAAAGCTGAAACACATACAGGAAGCAAGCAAAGTAAACAAAAAAAGAAAAGAAAAAATAAAAAAAGAAAGTGAAACTGAAAGGCAGCGTCAGGGAGAGCCCCTCCCATGACAGCCGGGGCAGGACAGCTGGATGGCCACAGTCTGCCCCAGGCAGACTCACAGACACACCTCACGGACCCAAAATCAAGCCATGCACACAGAAATCATGGGGGCTCTTTAATAAAAACAAGCACAACGCTGAGATTTATTTATTAGCTCTCCAGTGCCGAAGACCAAAGATTCATTATGTTCAAACTTTTCCACTGGCAAAAGATACAGTTCAAAGGACACAGCAAGTTTCACTGAACAGCAAAGTAAATGTCAGGTCAACAAGCCTTCATAAAACCTCAACTCCACCAACATTTGTCTGTGTATTTTAAAAGCAAAAGAACCTTGCTTTGGGATTTTGGAAAAACATCAATCAGCTCTTCCTAAAAAGCAGGAAAGATAATTTTTTTAAAAACATCCTAAGAGACATCCTCAGCATAATTAAAAGGGGCAGATTTCAGAATTTGCCAAAGGCTTAATATAAGAAAATACTGCTGATTGTCTGGTTAAAAACTTGTTTCAAAAAAGATCAAGATATGCTATTTAAAGTTTTTTCCAAGTGACTCATAAAAAGAAAACAGATTTGAAGTATTAAAGCCTAAAAGCCTTTAACTCACTTTAAGACTGATTCAGCTACCATAGAATTGTGTTGTGGTAATGGAGAGAGGATTATTTTATCTGGGAGAGATATTTTACACCTCCATGCACATACTCTCAGAGATCACTGAAATATTTCCAACATAATAATGCAAGAACCTGAATGCTCCGAGCAAATGCAACCTGCCAGAATGCAAACACTGCCCCTGAGAAGACCAAACCATTACATTTCACGGCCTTTTCTGGCCTTTTCCCCCCCACAAGGCTAAGAATTATTACATTTATTACACTGTTGTTATTTTAATGGATCAAAGCAAAGGAGGAATAGAGTCCTCTGATCAGTGATACCAGCCAAGAGCAACTGGATATGCTGGGAGCCCTTGCACCCCATGACCACTGCGACATCTCCCCCACGTTTGCCAAGCTGATGTCCTACTACACCAGCAGGACTCGTGAGCCAGCTGCCAGAAGCAATTTGTTCTATTCCTGGGCTATCCAAGGCCATGCACTGAGTGAATGGACAAATGATTTAATTTCCCTGGGCCAGATGAACATCCTCTTTACAGACACAGTAGGATGCTCCTAAAACGAGCAGAGAGGCTCTTAGTTTCAGACAGTGCTGACCCCACTGCCACCTCCTGCGTGGCCTTTCAATAATGTCCCCAAGTAGAACAAATGAACCCTGATTTGAGAGTCCCCAATTACACCGGTGAAGCTAATCACTACCCTGTTGACACCCTGTTCCTCCTCTCCAGGACCCCCTGGCAGAGATGGGCTCAGGTTGCCAGGGTTCACAGCCCATGAGCATCCCTGAGCTCCTGCCTGAGCATGGCCACAACCCAGATGACAGAAAGGTATTTTAAAAACCCTTAACCCACCGTTCTGCTGCCCGCATGTATCAGCTATAAAGTGGGGTTGCCTTAGTTACCAGCAGTAATTACAGATGTCTTTGTAGATTACGTGAAAGAATAAAAGCCTTCCTTAGAGATAAAATGTCCCCTGGCAAGATTATTGCCATGCAGAGCTGGTAAACCCCAGGAACAAAAATCCCAGCTCTGACAAATCAATTCTAACACTGGCTTTATGGGAGCCAGTAGGAAGGGCAGATCTCAAATGTTCTCTCCTTCAGAGCACAGAAGGACAAGTTTCTGCTCATGTTTCTGGGAGAAGAGTTCTGGGCTCAGCTCTAACCCAACATGAACACCATGGAGGTCCTCCTCCACCACCAGGCTCACACTGGGGAGGTGATGGGACCCCAGACATTTCCAGACCAGCCTCATCCCACTGCACATCCTGGGGGAGCTCTGGGAGCTGCTTTCCTCTCCTGCCTGAGCACCACAGGTTGAGCTCTGCTCTCCTGGCTGTCCCCTAACACCGCAGAGCTTCAGCACCACAAGCTTGGCCGAAGACTCAGCCAGGCTCATTGTCCTGCATGGGCAATCCAGCACCTCTGTAGGGGCATCATATCCTTGTATTAACTTATAAATGCCTGCTAGCCATAAATTTCCAAAGCCTATGGAGCTTTTTTGTGGGATATTTAGCAATCATCACCAGAAAATGTTAATCTACAGTTTCTGAGAGGTTTGACATCACTCAGATCTAAAAATCTGACAGATGCTCAATAGCAGTTAGTAGTGTTCAAAACTTTAACACCTCTACAAAACTAAATGGAGACCAAAATATTAGTTTAGGCTAAGCAAAATGAAAAATAATTTTACCCTAACTGGCCTAATTCTCTGTTTAGAATCAATGCCCCAAATCACAGGACAAATACATTGTGCCCAATAATTTGCTCCTCAAGTCAGGCAGACAGTAAGGAAAAGATGTCAGTGCAACTGCATAGTTATAAAAATCCCAATTTCTGAATTTGTCTTTAGGCACATACAAAGACATTAAAAAAATTATGACTGAAGGAATCCACATACTGCACTGGATTTTGAGAGGATTTCAGAGAAATGCATTATCATTAAAACATATGGGAGGCAGCATAATGGAAAGGATTATTTTTCTTTTAATAGCAATACTATTTTCCTATTTTGTTGATTTTTTTTTCAGTCCCTACATCAACATGGAGACATTAGCTTTGGAAAACACACAATTGGCATACAGCAGATCCCTAAAAGAGTATTCATATTCAAGGAGACCTCAGGGGGAAAGAAGACTTTGGGAACTAGTGAGGAGAAAAGTCTTTGCTGTCAGTAATGGAAACAACACAAAATAACTCAAATATGACAATACCATTTGCTTTCAAAGGAAAATATCGTATTTCTCAAACAGATACCACAGACTGCTCTTACTCAAGTATAAAAAACTACAGGTGTTTTAATATTTTAACCAAAAAAAATTAACATTCCAGAGGTTTTTTTCTATTCCAACTCAAAAATATCTCGCAAATTCAGAACTGGAGTATCATGCCCAACTGTAAGCCTTATGCAATTTCTCCATATAATAAAAGTCCCCACAAGCACCGTAAAAGAGAACCAGGATTCTGAAATATTTTATTGCCAAATGTGAATGTTTCAGGTTAAATCTTCCTTGCCCCCAGCTGTTTCTGCTCATGTGCAATGACATGGGCACATGATACCACTGAACATCCTGGGTGTGCAAGTTAACAGGATATTTGAGTCTGGGCAGGCTTGGGACCAGAGTCAGAGGTGATGTAAGCACCAATAACACAGCTCCTCACTGACTATGGAATTGAAAATGCAGAAATATTAAAAACCAGTCTGCCTGACACAGATCTGACTTGAAATGAGGGGCAAAAGCACAAGCAGCAAGCACAGACAGAGCCAACCCACCAAGATCATCTCTGAACACCTCCCAGGACTTGCTCTGAGCAGGCAAAGCAGCCTCGGCACAGCCTCACACACTGTGCCCTTCTGAACCAGAAAGCAGGTGAATATTTCCAGCTTTCCTTGCCAAGAGTCAAACCCCACATCATTACTGCCCGCAACCAGTTCAGGACTGCCTTCCTCTTACCGAAAATTAGAAATGCAAGCAGCAATTTGGGTAATCATTCCTCACTTCCAGAGGCAGAGAACATGCTCTTGGGGACAATACTTCATACCCTAAAACAGATGATCTGGAAACAACAGGATAAGGTAAAACAGTCCAGGTATTTTCCTGGTGGCTTTTTCACTGCTGTATCCCCAGAAAAAGGCCCCCAGTCAAAATGAGACCACTGCTGGTAACCATCAAAGAAAAGTAATAAGCAACTGTGCCAAGGATGATCCCAGCCTGGGGTATCAAAACAGCTCTGTTCCACTTCCTCAAACACAGGCTCATTTATACAAGTAAAAAAAAAAAAAAAAAAAAAAAAAAAAAAAAAAGGAAATCCCATTTCATGAGCTGGCATCTAGCACGACAAACTAAGATTTCAAGGCCCTTGAAATTAATTAATATGCAGATTAATATTCAGAGGTGACTATTCACACCATTATGGGAAGGACAAGCCCTACAATGGGAAATGTGGCAGGATGAAAGGTTTTGCACATTAAATACACAAACAATTACAAACCTTGAGTCACAGAAGGGTAGAAAGCTGCCCTTTGGAGCTTAGAAAACAACTCCTACAGGCTGCTGTGAATGTTTTCCCTCAACAGAAGGAAAATTTCCAGAATTTGGGGGTTGACTCCAGCTTAATTTTCCAATGTATCATATTTAAACAAAACTCTTGTCAAGCCATGACATTTAGTCCTACCAGCAGGTCAAGCCCCCTCTCTGTTCCCCCACTCCCTGCAAGGTCACTAGCCCAAAAGGAAGCACTCAGCATATCCTGTTTTTTTTAAAAAAAATGTAAAATCCCAGACTAGTTTAATGTTTAGTTTGAAGAAGCACAAGTAGCTTGTGGTGTGTGAAAGGCACCTGACAGAGGGTAGTAATAAGGGCAGAGTCGAAACAGTGAACATCTCTCTGGCATCCACGAGGTCCCTGCGCAGCAATAATATCTTTTATGGGTTCAGTGGACATTGGGTCGACTCGGTAAACACTCATTCCCGAAGATTTTGGAGTAAAATAGCTGCCTGTCAGGAGATAAAATCTATACGGCCCGGCTACCGTGCGAGGGAGACGCGGGATCTCCTGCACTACCCTAACACCGCACAGTGCTCGGCTTCCACACGCGCCGGCAGGGAAATCGACTCCCAGAGGATCCACAGACGTTACGGATTTCACTCGTGTCTCAAAAAAAGCAGCAAATATCAGCGAGTCTGGCTTCAGCGGGATGCCGAAGTCGGCTGCCCGAGGTTCCAGGCGCAGGCAAGGTACACACAAGCCCAGCACATCGTGCCGGCGGGGCAGCTACTCACCCCCCTGTCCTGCATCCCACCCCCCTGTCCTGTATCCCAGCCCCCTGTCCTGCATCCCAGCCCCTTGCTTCGCACATTTTAGCGAACACCCCCCGACCTGCCTCCCTCACGTCCTTAATTACATCCGAAACACATCCTACGGACACCCCTCCGCTGCCTCGGTGTGGGCACGCGGAGCGAAGCCGCCTGTCACCATGACATTGCAACATCCATGAATAGCACGGCAGGCGCCCATCGCGGGAGGCATTCCTGCCGGCGGGAGCGGGGATCCCCGCGGCCGCGCCCCGCATTCCTGCGCACTGCCCCGCATCGCTCGCACCCCGGGGAAGGGCAGCCCCATCCCGCCGCGCTCCG
>VZTN01018857.1:86291-100290 GCA_013400515.1 Erpornis zantholeuca | reverse complement strand
GACCCGCCGGCAGCGGCACGGGCAGCGCCGAGCCCGCGGGGCAGCTCCCGGCCCCGGGGCATCCATCCCTCCCTCCGCCCGCCGTACGGCACCGCCGCTGCCCGGGAGTTGTCCTCCGGGGAGGTGGCGGAGGAGCCGAGTGGCCCAAAACTGCTACAATCCCTGCAATCTACGGACTGGACAAAAGTTTTAGTGGCTGAACGTCCCTAGTCCCGAGGTCAAGCCCGCACACAGGGCAGCACAGGAGAGGAGCGGTGATGGTGATGAAGGAGAGGGTCCCAGCCCTCCTAAGTCTCCCCACTCCCACAGCAGAAAGCAGAATCTTGCCTTCAGTTCCCCAATTTATCAAAACCTTCCTGTCCTTCATGCAGGCTATAAGGCCAAATACACCCTGCATAGGCAATATGGGTCCTTCTCAACTGCAGATGCTATTTAGCCTAAAGCACTGAACTTTATATTTGTCATTTTTTATTCCAATTGATACAAATGCACAGACTTTTACATAAATCGTTTTTCCCCTCATATTATTAAAAGAATTTTTCAGTTGCATTCTGCACCAGTGAGGCCTTGGAGGTTAATTGTATTAAAGTCAAGAAATATTTGCCTTCTTCATTACTCATCCATTCACAAAATGTTCTTGTGCAAAAGGGGTGATAACTGGAAGTATCAAGAGATTTCTCTTGGAGAACGCCATTTCATCTCTTTTGTAAATAAAATTACCTCACCGTTGTATGTTTCTCCTCAAGCCATGTCCTCAGCCCAAGTTTCATACATCTTTTAAAATGTATCAGCAATGATGATTGAACAGATCCTATTGTACCTTCCACAGGAGGGTTTCATAATCTTGTTGAGACTCTTTACTACTCATCACCCTCATTCTTCAGATAAATTTAACACACTTGAAACTTAAAGGACTTTATCAAAGACACACGGGGATTGAGAATCCTACTATTTAAACACTGTTTGGCAGCCTACCCATAAACAGAATACAGATAAAGCCATGAAGTCAAACCTGACACAGAATTCAGTCAAAATTCCTTAATTTTCCCTAGAGAATCCTGTTAAACAATCAGTTTAAAACATCCAGATCCTTGGGTACTCTCCCCATATCCAGTATTACACTGTTGATGCTCAACATGCAAAACTGCAAGACACAAGCTCAAACCGGAGAAAAAGGAACTATATAAAAACAGTAGAATTTATCTCAGAAATGAGGGCTAGAGCTTGTTTCCTAGCCCTCAGTAGGGGTAGGAAATTGAGTAAATCCCTCAGTAATCATAAAATGTCCAGATACAAGAGCAAGTGCTGAAATTGCTGCAAAGTGCTTGTGTGTTTTATTAACATAAAGTTTTCCAATAACAAAATATTAGTCTTTCACCTTAAAAATGTAGTCCAGTCAGCCTGGGAGCTAAGCACCTAAATTGAACCAAACCAGCAATATCTTCTTATGTGCTTTGCCCCATGGGCTTGTGTACCACCAGATTCTACAAATCCTGAGAGCAACCACAGAAAGGTAAATCCCAGGGACAGACAAGCAAAACACTGAATAGTCCTTGCTGGAGTGGGACAAAAGTGTGTTCCAGTAATCAGAGATTATTTTTAGAGCAGCCTTGCAAAATAATCATGACTAGGTAACAACCCCAAGACAAAAATTTCTTGTTTATGTGCAAAGACTTGTACCTTGAAAAAGCATTCAGCCAAAAGGAGTTAGTGACACCTGATGGGTGGAATATTTCTAGCCTCTTTCAAAAATTCCTAGTCTCAAGTACTTGAAAATTCCTTCTACATCTAATCTACCTTCAATCACTAACAACCATATAACCAATGCTCAGGGTACAAAGGTCCCTAGAGCACCTGTTCCAGCCAGTCCCACCATCCCTCAGCCCACCAAAAGCTTTCCAGATTCCTGTGACAATCTTCACATCTACAGTAAAAGACCAAACCCCTCAATTCCAAGGAGCCATAGAGAGACAAGAGAGCAAAGCATTACCAGTGTCACCACAGCAGCAAGGAATTTCTTCAATAAAAGTGGCACAAAGGGAGGGAATAAAAACAATCCCTACCAATCTGATCCAAAACTCTCTCCTTGCTCAAAATCCAGCAGCTGGTTTAACCCTGAGGCTATAAGGAAAGGACACTGAGTGCTTATGAGAATTTAAGCCTGGAAAGAGCCCCAGTACACTCAGACAACACCCTGTCAATCTCCACAGCCTCTGCAGAAGCCTGAAAGAGTCACTTCACCTCCCAAAAGCCCAGCAGAAAGCAAATTGCATCAAATTTGGAAAAATCCTTCCTAGCTCTGCAAGGCAAACTGCAAGAGTCCTGAATCACTGGATCATCCAGCCTGAATACAGCACAAACAATTTGGGAACACTTCACTCCCCTGTACATATCTGTTTCCAGGTATATACCAATAAACAGGCTCCAGAGATCCATATCATAAGCAATTTCCTATCTTTAGCAGCTCTCCTGCTTAGTTGCATAATCCCCTCCACAAAATTATTGATCAATTTTCTTTAAAAATCTGTGGTATCAGCATTGAAGAGCTGGGAAAGGTGTACATAAAACACTTCATTCATGGAAGCTTCCAAGGTTGCATCTTCTCAGCCTCAATTATTTTTCATTCTGTTTTTTTTTAGAGGTATAGATATTTAGATAAATACATACATTGATATAAACATAAAGGTTTGTTTTTATTAATGCATTTATTAAGTATAATATATAAGTATATATATCATTATAAGTATATATATATATAATTAAGTATAATGCATAGTTATGTCTGAGTGACCAAACTGATCTCGCTTTGAAGCTGGTCCTGCTTTGAGAGTTCTTTGAACCAGATCATTTCCAGAACTCCCTTCCAACTAAACTTGTCATCCTAATTAAGTAAATACTCATTTAGACAGATCTGTGTTTAGATCATACGTTTTCTTGGAAAAGGTTCACTAAGGGCAGAAATATAAGAAAAGCAATATAAAAAGTATCTGCTGGAATAAGCTGCCTTGGTACCCCCAGGGCTGATTGCAGTCACTTGGAGATGGTACTGAGGTACTGCACTGGCTCCCAAGGGACCTGGAGGTCGAGGTGCCTCAGCAGAGAAGTCCCAGGGAGATCTGCTGCCCAGCCACTGCTAGAATTCAGTAACAAAACCAAAACAGCAGCTTAAATTTACCTACTACAGCAGCTCACAGGAATCCAAGTTATCACAAGGCTCAAAAGGATGCTCCGGGAGACCTCCTAGGTAAGGACCTTCCAGAGCTGGAATCAGGGATGTTCTGGCAGCTGAAGCAGTAAGAGACTCCCACCGGAGCAGTGTTTTCTAAAGCATGTGATTCGAAGAGCAGGGCCTGGAGCACCCAACCCAGCACCTCCCCCAGGATCTGCTCTCCAGGCTGAGATTCTGCAGGAGCCACCAGCATGTCCAGCGGCGCTCCAGGCTGTTGCCCTCTGCTGGCACACATCCCACTCCCTGCTCCTGTTTGCGCAGGCCAGCACAACCCAGCTTTACAACATCGGTGTCCTTTAGTCTGTTGTATAAACCACAGTTCCTGTAGAAATAGTGAGTTTGTTCCAACAATTTCATAATAACATTACCACCTTTAGAATAACCATTAACCATTCAGAACGACCCTTAACCATTTTCACCTCCCAGCCGTGATTTCTGGGGCATCAGCCATTTGATTGCCCACCCTACAGAGCTGTTACCCACCAGCTAAAAATGTTCTTCCTGCTGCTCTTCGGACTCTTTCCTGGAGCATGAGCCACGGATGTCACCCGCAGTCACCTATGTCTGAGGCACACACTTCCTGCCCTGCAGTCATATTAAATATTTATCAGAAATTTGCATGAAGGTTTTCAGATAGATTTTATTGTTTAGAATTTAGTGCTCAAAAGGAAAAAAAATCAGGAAGAAAGCTGTAAAAATAACCCTTGTGGGCACTGGAACAAAAGCAAAGGCCAGTATTCAGTTGTCTAAATGCTACCAAGTCCCTCTGCCTCCTTAGAGTCTGCACCTACTGAGTGTACAGTTCTTGCTACAGGCTGAGAAAAAGACCAAACTTGAGGAAAGGTTGGTTTATGGACCAAAAAGTGGGATTTTTTAAACCAATTATTTTCTAATAAGACATCCTTTTAATGTGATTCTTCATCTTTATAATACAGCCCTTAATGCTTCCACTACTACCTTCTGTAATAAGGGGAAATTATCTGTATGCTTCATAATGATGGATGGCTTAATTAATATTTGTATGCCATAACTCAGAGAACAGCATAAACAAAGCTCTTTCCATTCAGGATCTGAACACCATAACTCAAGTCTCTTTACTGTTATTCCCTGTACACTCACTGTCTTGCTCTCTTCTGGGAATTTTTTAAAATATTTCATTTCCTGCTCTTTGCAAAAGCCAAGAAACTCAGTCCATCACCCTCATATCATAACACAATGTGCTGCAACATCAACACAAATGAGTGAATCCCACAGATGCCATACACAAAAATTTAGAGAGGACTGCTTCTGCAGGCACATTGTTTTATCAGAACAGAAAAACCTGTCTCAGGCAGCTTATTCCTCACAGGTGACAGACTGTCCTCCATTATCCTGCCTGATATTTTCTGGGAAAATTTCTTCTCCTGTTCAATATTCCATAGTATATTCAGAGTGGGAACTGTATGTCAGGAGCTCAGCTCGGGTTTCTGTTCACTTACTGGACTTTTGTGGTGTGCTTTTCAGGGCTCAGCTTTCCCATCCTCTCATTCACACAGAAGTGCACCCTGTGAAGGAGAAAAAAACCACATTTTAAAAAGGCATTAGAGAGTGTGTGGCATCAGCTCATTGCAACACTTTTGGCATAGAGCAGCTCCAGCAATGAAACAAGCCCAGCTCTTCCTTTCGAAGGTGCTGTTTCTCAACTCCCTCTCATCTGACTCCCCAAAATATCGAAAACAAGAACTCCCTGTTGCCACCACCTACACACAAAGCCATCGTAACATTTCCAAAACACACATGGTGCTGATTCATCACCAAGCTCACGCCTCAAAGATTTAAAAGTAAAATTGATACCACAGAGAGGAAGTCGAGATTTTAACTGGTGCTGGGTGAGTAAAAGAAAATTTCCATAACAACATCTAAGTGATGTCATTTGAGAAAAAATAATTTGCCTGCATTTAAGACTGCAGAAAATGATGGATGGATGGATGGATGGATGGATGGATGGATGGATGGATGGATGGATGGATGGATGGACCTAAAGGGAAAAGGCACATTGACTGCCAAGGGCTGGAGCTCCCTGTGCTTCTGGGGATCTCTCTTTTTCAGGATACACCTCCATGAAAGTAACAGTAGAAAGCTGTTAAAATACAGAGAGAAATACTCTTTCAGAATGCAGTTGCTAAACACCCTGAGCAAGAGACATTAGCAATGACAACTCCAAACATCCTGCAGCCCAGTAGTGACCTCGGGGGAGAAGTCCTGAATTTGCAATCAGGATTCAAAGGAGCTCTCTCCAATAAACACAGCATCATTATTACAGCAACGGTGGAAAGAAAACAAACAAGTCCAAAGGAAATCTCAGTGAAGGACTTCAGCCAAATTTGTTATCCAGTAAACTTAAAAGATTACTAAAACCTGAAGAGGTACTAAATAAGGACAAAGAGAGAATTGGGAATTTAGCGTCAGGAATCTTTCACATTGCTGCAACCCAGCCACGGAACAGCCAGTGAGCCTGAAACCAGAGGACATCCCTCCTGAGGAGGGAGGGGATCTGGAAGATGAAATTGGACTATACTATTTCAAAACTCAGCTGATAGTCCTCTGCTTGTATACAATAACAAGGTAAGCACAGCCTCCCCCCAGGGCCATGCCCTGCCCATGCTGCAATTTGTTCATCGGGATGTGTGGCTGGGAGGGGGAGGCTTCCCATTGGAGCTGCGTTAGTGTGCAGTAAAGAAAACAAGATTTTTGATCCACAGAGAAAAAGTAAAACACACGTGAACCTCCAGACCCAAACTACTCGTGCATTTTACCTAGCATTGCTTTAATCCATGTCTGTGCTGGAAAGAGATTCAGTACTCCCTAGCTTTCTTCTTCCCAATCAGTGCCTGCAGTGACTACACTCATGCTTCCCTCCCCCCAGGGTTTTGTGGAAAGCAAATTTTCTTACAAAAGAGGCAAAGTCCATTGTAAAGCTACAGAAAGCAAAAAAAATTACAGAAATGACAGAAGAGACTGAGATGATATTAATCCTTTATATTGACTAGATTACAGACTAAAGCATGTTTTCAGATGTGTGACTTTGCATGTCTTTAAACTCAAACAGCATTCCCAGGAGAACAGGGCTTCTGAGACAACCAATTGGCAATTCCATGGTACAAAGCAGCATTGGAACAAATGTACTTTCAGATTCGTCAGCTTGTTTTGCTTCTAAGGAATTTTTCTACAATGTTAATCAGTGATTGGTACTTTGATGGTGGTGAGCAAATGTGCATCTTGACACATTTCCAGCCAGAAATGTAATTCCTTTCTAAATTGGCATAGATTCCTCACTGCATTAGTCATGAAAAGAGGTATTTATAGTGGTTTAATGAATATAATATGCACCAAAATGGTACATAGCTCAACATAGTCCAATTTAGAAAAAAAAAAAAAAAAAAGGGAGAGCTATTCTTTCAAATCTGTGTATTTTCCAGCTGCAATAGCATTTAGGAATGAAACCGTAAGCATCATGCTAAGAGGGTTAATATCCAGATGCCTCAGACAGATGGCATTATTAGTCTGCCTGGGCTGGACATCTAGTTTTCCAAGTTAAGGAGCTTTGGTTCCTTGGAGGGCTGACAATCTGAGAATAGCCAGTGCTCTAAGCCCGACGTTTACTGTAACAGCAACAGGCAACATTGCAGCTTTGCCTAAAAGACTTCTAGAAAAAGAAGTTACACCAAGATTAACCACACTCAGAACATACTTTAAAATGCTGCTGCAGCTTTAGGTAGGACTCTTACTGGCAAAAGCTGAAACATGGACAGAGCACAGTACTTGAATTTTTTTTATGCTGGATGGGTTTTTTCTTTTGCTACAGCCTGGACATGAACTGTACCACCTTTTTAACTGTTCAGTCTATTCAGGAGACAGAACCACGGGAAATAGAAGAATCTGAAGAATGTCTCTCTTCTGCAGTGAAGTACAGCTTTACAGCCCTTGTTTTTTCAGGGTTCCCATTACCCATTTCCCCAGAGAGATGTTTTTAAGGAGAATATAGGGTTTATAGGATTAAAACACTCCGAGAATCATATGAACTCGAGGTATCAGTTCAAAAGTTACTATTTCCGCCCATTTATATATAATAGAAATTGATGAGAGCTCTGGGAGCAGGGAAGGTAAAAAGACTAGGATTTGTGAAAGTGAACAACAATGAGAAAAGCACCCAACTCCATCTGCCCCTTTACAAGTCCTAGTATGTAGGTAAATAATACAAAATTTCTAGGGAAACATAAATAGCAGGAAGACTTTCATCTTGTAATAAGAAATACACTCTGACACCCACCAACAGTAATGCTAACATTACAGCACAAATAAATACTCATTAAAGGTTAAGTGGAAGTAGAGGTAACATCTGTGTATGTATATGCATGCACATATCAGAAAAAATAGATCAGTAATGTTTCAACGGGAGACCTAAAAAATACCCACCAACAAAAGGAAACAGTGCTTGTTGAGGCTGGCTCAGAACTCCTTGTGGTGTACTTGCATTGTGAAATATATTTCCAAGTGAAGCAGGGATACAACCGTTTTATTCATTAAGAAATACAAAAATAACAAGCAGAAAACTCATCTTTAAGGGACACATACACCAGATCACAGAACCAGTTATGCAAAACATGTTAAATAACCCATTGTTTTGTAAACTACTCCTCTGGCTACTGTGAAAGACTGAAAATCGGGTGTTACACTTTTAATCACCTAATATTAAAAAAACACTTTGAAAAACCACTGAAAATGCCTTCTTCCAAATAACTCAGAAAGTAAAAGGTCTGCAACAATGCAGATCACATAAATGTGATATAAACTGTTGATTACATGATAAATACCAATTGATAGTGGCTAATACAGGTCAAACAATCCCAATCTAAAGGTTTGGATAAGATGCCTTCTATCAGAAACCTAACCATCTCACAGACCGTAGGAGCAAAACGCCATTCTCACAAAACACATCAGGTTTTGTTCATCCTGTGGACATCAGAGGGGTGTTCTTCAGGCTATTTTTTCGGGATTAATTAACAATATAATGATTTAAGCCTAACTTTTTCATTTTACAATAAACATCCTGAGATATACAGAAAAAGGAAGCTGCTCTCTTTCCACACTTGGGAAGTTGAGGTCCTCAGCATCACTGCAGCTCAGACCCTTCTTGGCAGCAATGGGAATGCCATGTTGGGACAGTAGTATCAGCTGACAGGGCACGATAATAAACCAGTTTTCTGACCTATGCTATCCAGTTAGATCTTTCAATGCTAAATGAAAGCAAAATTTGCTTTACAGGGATCTAAGCTGGGGGGAGGAGGGGAGGGGAAGGACACCATAAAGCACTTGAGAACTTTACATTTTTAGCCATTTTACGTATTTCTGCTTCACAGGTCGTTAAGTCTGTATGTGCAAAGTATCTGGTAAAGTTCAGGCACACCTCCTGTCAGTGCCCAGCTGTGCACACCCCCATCTCCCCACAAGGCTGAGCTCCTGGGAGCAGGACTGGGACTCCCAGAGTCAGTACTGGAGCCAGGACTACAGCTGCACTGCAACTCTTGCCACACACAACACAAACCCAAAAGCTTGCCCAGTTCTGGAGGGTAAGGATTGTCCACCCGAGTTACATTACTGAAGCCTGCAGGGCAAGACTCAGTTTTTATTTTGCAAGTGTGTCACACCAACAGTGACCCATAGAGATTTACAGCATCAGAGCTGAATCGTTACCACTGTTCTAAACCACCTCTCCAGCACCTAATGTCAAAACAAACACATGGGAGGTACTTCCACAGACTTGTGAAAGTATCATTGCACTACATATACAGGTGTTTAACATATTTCTTTTTAATGCAGTGGTAGTCAGTATTATAAAACTGTAAGTTAGGCTAGTTTTATTAGCCAAATAAAATTTACAAGTCCAGAACAAATTATACTTTAGAGCAGACATGAACACCCATTACTATTAAAAAACTGTATGCACATCACAACACAGAGTTCAGTGACACTGTAGTTTGAAAAGTTTGGCTTTGGGAATTCCATTTTGGTCATGCAGATTACAAAAATAAAAGAACATCTGTGTTTTAAGAAAACTACCACACTTTTACTTTATTAAATGCTGAAACCAAACTAATTGCTCTTACTTTCTGACAGGTGACACCAACAGAATGCAGCATTTGATCCTGAACAGAAGGCCATTAAATTATTGAGATAATTTCAGACATAATAACCTCAGAACTCAACTAGAAACTAAGGAACAGCAAAGTAAAATTACTTTATTTCTATATTTGTGACCTTCCTAAAGCAACTGTGAAGTCACAAACTTATTTACATGCCAGCTATACACCTTATTTCATCTCAGTTCTTCCTATGCACCTCTATGCAGACAAATCCACCCAGGGGTCAGAAAATCATTAAATACCATTAAACACATAAGCAAAGCTTTATCAAAAAATCTCATATTACTAGGAACTGTACTAGAAACAGGTTTATATTCCAAGAGTCTTTAAGTCACCGTGTCTTTAATGCCACCAATACAGATCTGCACATTTCTATATTCCATGGTACACCCTAGCATTGCTGTCCCTTAGCCGACCAGCACTTGCCCAATCTTCTCCAATGTCACCTCCAGGGTCACAAGTTCTTGCTCCCCCAGAGACCAGAGGTGAGAGAAGAGCAAGTGCCACCTACTCAAGCCACCAGAGAACACCATTAAACAGGTGACAATCTTCTGAGGGAGACACTAGGCAGCCTACTCCCCAACACACATGCAGCTTCTGGGATCAGCTCTTTGTTTTAGCAGACATTAGTCCCACAAGGACTATTGTGCAGAGGTAACAGCACATTTCAGCACAGCAGTTCCAAAGCTGTCAGATTTCACACACAGAATCATTTTTTTAAAAACCTACTTGTTTCTAGTATCAAGATATTCTGTCACAGCACAAAACATGAAAATACCATAAAGCAATAGTTGGTGCACAAACCTTTACCTTCCCAACTCAAATGACAAGACACATCACAAAAGTGAATTTAACCATTTCTCTGCAAACCAGACTATCCCTTAATAAGGTAAAGGCAACTCAGCAGTGCAAGGGACTAAATCATACACCCAAACTAACACACAACCTAGAACTCCGTAGCTCATTTCAGCTAAAAACAGGAAAACTGTGCTTCGAATGAAGTTCAAGGATGACTGTCCAACGTGGCTGTAAAGTGCAAAGGTACAGAAAAAGCCCAGTGAGCTGAAATAAAACCACCTGAAGCCGTGCACGAACAGGAGCTGGCACTTGCAGTGTTTTACAAACTCAAACTCTGAAACTTGACTTACAACAACCTATGAGTGATGCTGGTGCACAACAGTGACTAACAGGCTTTTGAGATAGAAAAATTACAATTTAATTGCAAACAGCAAGTTATTTGGAACCTATTTATAAAAGCTCAGCTAAGCCAAAGAGAACCAGTCTCACTAGAAGAGCCATGTATGACCACAATCAGGACACTCAGTTCTTAGTTTAAGTCCTGATGATACAAAAACGTTGTCCTGTTTGTTTAAGCTCACACAGGTAATTAAGTTGATGCACTTTCACTTCTAATAGCAACAAAGCTCATTTCAATTTTAATTGTCATCAGGTTAGACTGATACCAAATAGTAACTATACTTTGCCATTTCATGCAAAATCCTTCAGCCCAGAAGCATCAAACGCTACACATGTAACTTTTCACTGGAATCAGTGGGAATTATATGCCTAATATCTTGCATATCTGGAGCAAAGCAAAAAGCAGCTTTTATGATGCAGTCCCATGAAATATTAACATTCTAAGAGCTTAGAAACCTGAAGTCAAAATAACTTTGTACTTTTAAAATCCATGCCCCACATCATATATACTCTCACTCAAGCATATAAGGAATTCAAATCTTTTATTTGATATCCATAAACCCATAAACGTTGCTATTCTATATTTCTATGCGGGAAGGCAGTTTTCCCCTAAAACATTATGCTTTTTATAAACAACAAACTTTAATTCTATTGCGTGAAAGGGCTACAAATATACAATTTTTAATCAAGCAGACTACACAAATATCTTTGCTTTACAACTGGCACCTATGTTACTGGTACACTTGCTGGCTCAGTTCTCAGAGCTCTTTGCCCACAGTTTAGATAACCACTTTCTGAAATATGGGCAACTGCAATTATTATTTTTTAAATTATGTGCTGAGGCAGGTATTGCAAATCCATTCCTTTTTTTTCCCCCCATCAGTAATCAGGGACCCCATCTTTATTCACATGCAGACATCACTGCATTCTACACCAGTCATCTAGTGGCATAAAATAACCTTCTATCGTCTGGTACAATTGTTAGCAAGCCAGTTTTACTCCTGTTTTAAGGAAGCCCACAGCACGGGACTGCCATCCTGACGGTAGATGGAGCTGTGAGAGTTCTCAGGGAACTTTAAGGAAGGACAATAGTTCAGAGAGAAATCTTGTTCACCCGGGGCTAGGAAAACAAGTATGCCTTTAATAGAAGGGGTAAATGTCGACCCTTTCCTGGAAGGAATCACACACAGACAAACCGAGGACTTGAAAACTAAGCAATAAGAAATTCTGAACATTTTATATGAATGAAGCACATGCTTAACACAAACTATTTCTTCAAAACTACACAGTACATACGTTGATGGAAAAGTTCTATAGAAAAAATTGACCAACCATGTTAGCACGTCAAACTGCCTAGTACAAGAAGGTGGATGCACACAAACTGCCAAAGTGAGAATGAGTATTTAAAAAAACAGACCACATCCACGGACTAGTACTTCAAAAATTTCTCTGCCGAGTGTTTGAAAGCCACTAGCAAAAGAGTCAGTTAGGACCTTTACTGGCAACAAAATATTTACTATTCTAAGTACAGAGATTTTAAAGCAGAGGAACACTTGCTTCAAACCTAGAAAAGCCTTAAAACCGTACGGAATTGATCCTAGGAAAAAAAATTAGACATGTAAAGGTCAATGAACACAATGATTTATTTAAAAAATAAAAAACGTAAAAACCATTTTTTCCTCCTTTACAGAAATGTTAAAAGTCAGTCATGGGATCCGAGTAGCTTTTGTAGAAAAAAACGTAGTATCCAGGTATCGAGTCCTTACAACAAAGGAAATTCCCCCCTAGCCCTCCCCAGTTTTTACTCCAGATCAGCAAGACACTTCCCACCCCGCACCCCTCAAAAAACAAATTAAAACAAGACATTTTTCGTTGCTAGTATAAAAACGACCGAGGTCCAAGTAATAATAAAAAAATAGAGTCCATCAATGACTGTAACACAAAATATGTGTATGTGGGGCCCATTCCATCTTCAGAGAGAAAGAAGTGGCACAGGCAGCAGAGGCGACCCTCAGGGGGCATTTAGGAGCCGCTCCCACAGCAGGGAGGCATTTAAAAGGAGCTGCCCTTCGGCGAATGAGGGGAGAAACCATTTAGAAGCTGCCCCGTATCGAAGGGAGGGCTCTCCGCGCCCCCCCCTCAATGGGTATGGGCGCTCCAGCTCAGAAAGAGCCGCCCCCGTAGCCTCCCCCACCATAGCCTCCTCTGTACGGTCCACTGTTACTGCGGCCCCCCCAGTTGCCGCCCCCTCCTCCACCTCCTCCGCCGCTCTTCATGGGGCCGTAGGAGGACTGGTGCTGGCTGTAGCTGCCGAACCCGCCGTACCCGTTGCCGTAGTCGCCGCCTCCCCCTCCGCCGCCGCCTCCGTAGGAACCGCTGCCATAGGAGCCGTACCCGCCGCCTCCTCCCCCGCCGTAGCCGCCGTAGCTGTTGTAGCCGCCGCCTCCTTTGGAAAGCCCGTTGTGATCCCGGTTGCCGGAGCCGCCGCCGCCCCGACCTCTTCCTCCTCCTCTGCCTCCCCGGGAGGGCCTCGAAGAGCCGCCGCCTCCCCCGCCCGCCTGGATGTCCTCCTTGGGCACGGCCTTCTTGACCTCCACACGGTGGCCCTGGATCGGGTGGAACTTGACCACGGCCGCCTTATCGGCGGCGTCGTGGTTCTGGAAGTAGACGAAACCGAAGCCGCGCTTTTTCCCGCTCTGTTTGTCGGCGATGATCTCGGCCTTCTCCACAGGGCCGAACTGGCTGAAGTGCTGCACCAGGTCCCCTTCGCCCACGTCCCCTTTGAGGCCGCCCACGAAGAGCTTCTTCACCTTCGCGTGAGCGCCGGGCTTGGCCGAGTCCTCCCGGGACACGGCCCGCTTCAGCTCCACCGCGTTCCCGTCCACCGCGTGGGGGGACGCGGCCATGGCGGCGTCCGCCTCCTCCACCGCCGAGTAGGTGACGAAGCCGAAGCATCGGGAGCGCTTGGTCTGCGGGTTGAGCACGACCACGCAGTCGGTGAGGGTGCCGTAGGCCGCGAAGTGCTCCCGCAGCCCGGCCTCCGTGGTCTGCACGTTCAGCCCGCCGATAAACAGCTTGCATAGCTGCGAGTTCTCCATGCTGCCGCCGGTGCCGCGCCTGGGCCTGGCGCCGAGACTCCTCCTCCTGTTCGGGGGCAGCTCCGGAGGCTTTTTCCCCCCCTGCTCCGTCTTGCCGCTTCTTTCCCCTGCGAGCAAGGCGACCTCACGGCTGCGGCGGCCGCCGGTGGTAGCTCCCTCGGCGCGGCCCGGCGCCTCCGCTCCGCCTCACCTGACCGGCAGCACAGTCGGGGAGTCCCCGGTGCCGCCGCTCCCCCGGAAAGGCGGGCGGGGGTGGGGGCGAACACAGGCGCGCACAAAATGGCGGCGGCGGC